>SJYC01086815.1:0-12351 GCA_006408675.1 Madoqua kirkii | reverse complement strand
AAAAAAAAAAACCAAAGCCACAAGAATTATTAAAAAAAACAACATCAACCACATAAAGACTATATACAGTTAAAAATAGGGTCATTTATTTTGAAAAGTAATAATAGGTTATAAAAATAATAATTAGGTAAATAGAGGACTTAAAATTTAAGAAAGGTAAAAAAAGAAGAAAAAGAAAAGAAGAGAAAACAATCACACAACCACATCAACTCAAAAAAAAAAAGAAAGATTGTAAAAGTAGTAAAGGTATATCTGGCCCTTTCTCTAGTGTTGTGGGCTGTGTGGGTCATTTCCAAGGCAGTTCCCTCTGTTAATTTCCTCTGTTTGCTGGTCTCTTCAGTGTCTGATTTCCATCTTGACACAGGGAGGACGGTGGTAGACACTTTTTTATCTTTTAGGCTCACTGTTCAGCCGCACTGTGGGAAGGGAGGGATGCTGCAAACAAATATTACTGGCGTGTGCTTGCAGTGTCTCAGCCACCCTGGGCTTGCCCCTGCTTATGGTGCACACCGCTCAGGCTCTACATTGCTCCACCAGGAAAATGTCTGAGTCCAGCCCTAGGCTTCATGCACCTCCCTGGTCTAAGCTGCTCAGCCTTTGCACTCAGGGAGCCCTCAGAGGCGAAGATTTGGTTCAACGTGTGTTTTGTGCCCTTCCCAGGTCCGAGTAGCTCAGGAGTTTGGCGAGAGCGATCGCTGCAACTTATGGCCTTTCCCTGCTGTTCAGTTTTCTGGGTGTACTGCTGGCATTCCTTCTCAGGCGGTTGATGACTGTCCAGAACCCCCAGAAGTCTTAGTTAGCGAAGAAGCCTGCTTGCATTTTGGTAGGTAATGTCTCTTGGGCTGCGATTGCCTCCTTCCAGCCCTTAAGGCTCTGGCTGCCTGTCATCGGAGGGGGATGTTCTGCAGCCGGCTATTTCCGTTCTGTCCTTTGTTCTGTGCACAGTCCTGGAGGTGTCTTATGTTTTGAGTGTTTCACGTGCTAGCTATCCCATAATCTGGTTTGCTAGCCCAAGTTAGTTCGCTCTGGCCACACACAGGGCGTTCCAGCCCAGTTCTCAAAAAAGCATTGCAGCCTGCACCTCCCGCAGTCTGATTCTTAAAAAGCACTGCCACCTGTGCCTCCTGCTCCTCCCCACCCAGCCCCCACTTGCTAGTGGCGGATGCAGGCGTCTGCACTGCTTTTCTACTGGGGGAGTTACTGTTGGGCTCATAATCTGTTGGTTTTAAATATTTATTTATTTTTCTTTTTTGTTATGTTGCCATAACATAACAAAAGCTGTGCTTCCACAGTTCGCCACAGACTCGGATGCAAGAATGTTTCCTGGTGTTTGGAAACTTCTCTTTTTAAGAGTCTCTTCCCAGGATGGGACTCCCTTCCTGGGATGGAGCTCCCTCCCTACCTCCTTTGTCTCTTTTTTTTGTCTTTTATATTTTTTCCTACCTGTTTTTGAAGCCAATGATCTGCTTTGCTGGGTGCCTGATGTCCTCTGCCAGCATTCAGAAGTTGTTTTGTGGAATTTACTCAGTGTTGAAATGTTCTTTTGATGAATTTGTGAGAGAGAAAGTGGTCTCTCCATTCTATTCCTCTGCCATCTTAGGACCACCCCTCTCATTTGTATCTTAAAAAAAAATTAGGATGCCTTCTTATTGATTGTAATCTGATTTTATTATTTGGTGTTCACCATGAAGATGTTCTATGTCATTAAATATTTTTCAGCAATCTGAATTTAAACAGATATTCCTTAGGCCTTCATATGGATAAGCAATACTTTATACATTCAATCACTTTATTGTAAAGTTAGTTGTTCCCAACTTTTACCACTTAAATAACGTTGAAATAAACATTCTGACATGTAAATACTTATGCAAATGTCTTATTTTATGTAAATTTCCAAAAAGTAAAATTATTAAGTCCAGTGCCAAACTTGATTTTTAGGACTTCAGTATATGCATATGCTGGGCTATTCTTGAAACGTATTTAACATTAAGATGATATAATAAGGAACTTCTGGAAGTACAGAGTATGATGGAGAACATAGAAAAATTCTAACTCCCATCTTCAGATGAGAAAAACTGCTCCAGAGTAAGCAAGTAATTTCCTCCACAAGTTGTTAGAATCTGAAATTAAATTCAGTATAAATCCCAGTTTAATGCCTTTATGTTCAAAACCAATGTCTTTCCCCCAACAAAGAATTCTCTCTTCACTATTGCATTTATAATGATAAATTGGAGAAGTCAAGAAACATAAGTATAGGCTCTCCCCCTCCAAGTAGAGCAGGGTAATGGAGAAAGGCGGTATGCTGTAGCTATCTGTGCACCAGCATGGGACCAAAACAGACCTGGACTCAGCACTCCTCACAGGCTCTCTGAAGACAGAACTACTGGAGTGAGACAGTCCTTTTCTTCCCCTAAAGCTATCTTATCAGCTTCCACTCTTGATCCCCTGTGGATTCCTCTGAATTGTTAGTATAAACCCTCCCATAAACAACTCAGTCAGCTGAAGTACCGAAAGTAAGCTTCTTAATTTAGCACTTCGATTTGAGAACATTCTTTGCTCTCAGTTCCGAGCCAGGTGTTTACAGAAGTTTTTACTTATCTGACAGAGTCCGGCCTCTTCCAAATAACTTTTCCCTCCCTCTGGGAAGTGCTTATTCAGTAACTTGCCTTCTGGAGCAATGAAGGAGAGCATCCTAGGGAGGAAGGGCTTTGGGAATTGTCAGAAATGAAGAAACTCCAAGTAGGAGGACCCTGACTTTACTGAGTGCAACATCAGAAGGCAAGAGCCATCCAAGGAGATCACTAAACCCATCAATGCCTCATTTGTCGAATCCCTGCTAGGGTATGTTTGTCCGTGTTTGGAGGCCTAGAATAAAAAGATCTAAGTCTGAGATTCACAAATGTTGTTCACTCTTATCTTCCATATGAATCAGAGTCAATGATTAGAACTAAAAGA
This sequence comes from Madoqua kirkii, assembly GCA_006408675.1. NCBI lineage: Eukaryota > Metazoa > Chordata > Mammalia > Artiodactyla > Bovidae > Madoqua > Madoqua kirkii. The sequence goes on along the minus strand of SJYC01086815.1, from coordinate 9,396 downwards.
GACATTAGAAATTATCTATTCTAGTCTTCCAAAAATGCCAATATTTTGGTTAAGTAGGCATATGGATTCTGTGGTTTCCATATTGCAGATATCCAGGAGATCTTTAATACAACATGCTAAGGCTTGCCATACTCCAAAGACCCTTTCGATTACTGAAAAAAAGAGTAAACCATTTCTAATACATTTTTGTTGAGTCTTTCCATGCATCTTTGTCTTAAGAAGTCTAAAATTCTTTTTGATAATGATATTTTAGAAATATTGTATAATACACACATGATTTCTCTCTCCCTTTTAAAAATTTTTTGGCGTTTGCTTCTTGGAAGCTGAGAAGTAAATGCAAAATTTAATTAACATCTAACCTGGCCTTGATAGATCTGTTTTTAAATTTTTGCATGTGCTTGATTTTCTACTTATAGTTTACTTCTGTCATGTTGCTGCTGCTGCTAAGCCGTGTTAGTCGTGTCCAACTCTGTGTGACCCCATAGACAGCAGCCCACCAGACTCCTCAGTCCCTGGGATTCTCCAGGCAAGAATACTGGAGTGGATTGCCACTTCCTTCTCCAACGAATGAAAGTAAAAAGTGAAAGTGAAGTAGCTCAGTCGTGTCCGACTCTTCGCAACCCCATGGACTGCAGCCCACCAGGCTCTTCTGTCCATGGGATTTTCCAGGCAAGAGTACTAGAGTGGAGTGCCATTGCCTTCTCCATTACTTCCGTCATAAGCGGCTTAAAATTCTTCATGAAATAAGTAAAGTATATACTAAATTACATGTCCAAAACTTCAGTTCAATGTAAAATGTTGTTACTTCAGCATTACCCTAAACTTTTGATAGCTGGATTGTAGAGTGGAATGGGAATTTGAATGAAATCCTATACTTGAAATGGCTTTGAATAATTTTTAAAAATATGTGCATTTTAAAAGTTTAAAGCAAAAGCAAGCAAGCAAGTTTAGATAGTATATCTAAGTCATCACTCTGCTAATAAGGATGTTATATTAAACATTTCACACTTACACTTAGATAAATAGATATTTCTACATGACAAGGTGAATCTCCTACCTCAGTCATTGTCAATCTTTGAGTCCAATCATTTTGCTGAGTTCACAAATTTGCCTTAATAGAAAAAATATATATATCAAAATGGTCCAATATATAAATGTGCTTTTTAATTCTACAAAGTACCCTTACAATATGAGATTACTACTTTGAGCAAATTCAGAACAATGTGTCTAATGATAATTATTTACCTTACTTTTTGCTCACTTATCAAGTTCATCAAATAAGGGTCAATGATAATAATGAGTTAGGAAGGTCATATTGGGCCAGTCAGTAGGATGCTTACCAAAAAAATCAGAATGAAGCTCACCCAAGGGATCACACTGATGCAGCATGGAGTCAGAGAAAGCCCTTGGAACTGGAAGCTTAGAAATTGGAGTTACCCTTTAGCTCTGCCTTTTGATGTTTAACTTTGAGCAAGTCACTTCCTTGTGTGAATCTTTTCATTTGTTCTGAAAAAAGGACACTGTAGAAAATGGTTACCTAGGGGCCAGTGCTGATGGTCTTGAAGATTTCACTGGTCTTTATCAACTGGAAAAAGAGCAAAGAAACAGGGATACCCTTTTGAAATTGAGAAATGAACAGTAGGGGGATCATAATTTTCACAGAAGAAGAGAGCATAAATTTGATTTAAATGTGATGCAACATTGAAGGCAAAGTGATTGTGTCTCTGCTGATTGTTGAGTGACAGGCTCAATGGGTGGCCCTGCTGACTCCAGAAGACAAACTATATTTGCAGTCAGTATGAAACAGACTGCAGGTCAGAAATGAGCCCCTTTAACCACACTTGAATAATTGGATAGCAGCCTTGTCAGATGTGTGCACGTTCACTACTGAGAACAGTGATGGACAGATGCTGGCTATCTCCCATCCACTAATATTCTAGACATTCAGGAAGAATGTCTGTAGCTCAAGAATTTAGAAGTCAGATACTGGATGTCCTCAGATTTTGCTAGATAGTTTTGCTCTTCAAATGCAGACCTCTGGCACCTTAATATCAAAAGAGACTATGGTCTTCCCTCATGCCCACCTCTTTATTTCTGAGAAAGTAACTTATATTTTTTTTCTTTAGACTCAGTCCTGAAATTCTTGTTAATTGATTTTGGTGTCCTGGTTTGTATTCCTGGTTGATGACAAAGAGAGGCTCTATTCTCTTTGAAGTAATTCTGTTCAAAAGGGATTCCTAATTAACTACTCTTAGTTGGAATTCTCCATCTTTCGATATCTCCTGACCAGCGCAAATTTATATGTATAAACTCCTGGTGTGAATTTAACAGACTTATCCTGTTCTCAAATAAGCACATATACAAGCTTGAGAATGAAGAAAGAAAACTTAGAGTTACAATAAAATCTGAGTGAATGCAATTTTATAAAAACAAATTTCAGTAGTTGACTAACCAGATGCATAGTTGTAAAACCAGAATTAGAATGTAGGTCTCTATATCTTATTTATTTCATTTGAAATTACAAAGTCACAAGGTTAAGCCTATGCCTTTATTTATGTAATGATACGTAATTTTTAAAATACTCTCAGGGAAAATCCATGAAAGTAATTCTTTGAGGGGGAATATGTATGCTACTTCATATTAATTTTAGGGAAATGGATCTTAAAAATGAAGTACCAGAGTGTCCCTTAAAGAATATAGCTTTCCCATTGGAGTTATATAATGAGGAACTTGCATAATTAAAACTTTTCTGGCAGATATTGTAAAAAAGCCTTCTGCTACCTAAAAGTATAAGCCAGGACCCTGAACATTTTTCCCCCTGGAGAGTTTCAAAAAGCCATTAAGAAGCATGGGAGAGAAAGAGGCCCCAAATTTGGAATATAACAGGACCCAGAATAATAATTTTATTTGGAATATAATAGGCTCCCTGATGGCTCAGCTGGTAAAGAATCTGACTTCAGTGCAAGAGACACAGGAGACATGGGTTTGATCCTTGGGTTGGAAAGATCCCCCGGAGAAGGAAATAGCCACCCACTCCAGTATTTTTGCCTAGAAAATATCATGAACAGAGGAGTCTGCTGGGCTACAATAAATGGGGTCTCAAAGAATCAGATGTGACTGAGTAACTAACACTTTCACTTTCTGAATAATAAGGACAGGCACTATAAAAGAATTCTATAATAAACTGATCACATATTGGATAAGAGTAACCTAGTAGCTATCATATATTTTCTGTAACTTATTCTGGAGATTGGGAAGAGAATGTGAATAGACCTGTATAAATCCATCGCTACAGCTGGAAAATCACCTTCAAATTATCAATCCAACAAAATGCAATGCATCATCATTACATATATCTCCCAGATATGTGTACATATTCATACAACAAAATTAACTATGCCAATTAAATGTGTATTGAGTGTTAAAAATTATATAGAAAGTAGAGAAGGGCAAGGAAAGGAAGGGACTAAAAGAAACATATTTGAAAAGGATGTTCTGTGGACTAGTTTATTTGTGTATAATTACATTTCCACTGGGCTTCCTTAGTAGCTCACTTGGAGAAGAGTCTGACTGCAATGCAGGACACCTAGGTTCAATCTCTGGGTTGGGAAGATCCCCTGGAGAAGGAAATGGCAACCTACTCCAGTAGTTTTCCTGGAGAATCCTATTACAGAAGAGCATGGCAGGCTACCATCTATGAGGATGTGAGAGTTGGACACAATTGAGCGATTAAGTGCTCACATTTCCACTTTTCAAGAAACAGGTGAGACAAATAATACTATTCCCCCTTTGCTAATAAAAAAGCTTGTATCTAGGAAGGTTAAATAACCTTCCATAGGTCATAAAATCTATTGACAGTGATAGTCAGAATCCAAAACCATATGTTTCTGACTTGAAGAGAAGAGAGAAATTCCTGTGAACTAAGATAATCAAAAAAAGTTTAATGCAATTTGACCATGGCCTACTAGAAGAAATATTAGAAGCCATTTGGAAGAACAAGATTGATACTAAGTATGGCAAAAATGTAAAATAGGTAGACAGACAGATAGAATTCCCTGGAAAACTAAGCCACTTGTTAAAATTAAAAATATAATATAATACAAAGCTCAAAGCTCTATCCCAATTAGCTTTCCATCTTGAAAACTGTTCTTTTTTCCTCCTAAGAAAAGTGTATATAACAACAAAAAAAAATAGTAATTTTAATGCTCTGTTAACATAATATTGTAGAATATGGAAAAGAACTAACTCTAAGGTGATCCCATGATTCCCATCTCCTGAAATTCATGTCTTTGTGTAATTCATGTGTGAGGGTAAGTGGGACCTGTGACTTACTTATAACCAGTAAAATAAGGCAAAGACGTTGAGATATCACTCCTATATTATGTTATATAAGGCTTCAGCTTGCCAGTTGATAGCTTTTGCTGTCCTGCTGGTCTTAAAGAATCAAGCTGCCACGTTGTAAATTGCCTACAGAGAAGACTACAGGATGGTCTGCAGAGAAGAGTGGGCAGTCTCTTAGATCTGGTGACCTCCAGCCAATAGGAGCAATGGAAACAGAGTGCAAGTCCTACAGCTACAAGGAGATGAATTCTACCCATAACCGGAGTGAACGCGGAAGTGAATTCTCCAGTTCAGTCTTCAAACGAGAAGGCAGTCTACTGGCACTTTGCAGCCTAGGAAGACCCTGAAGGAGTAAATCCAGTTACATAATGCCTAGACTCCTGCCCTCAGAAGCAGTGAGATAATAATTGTGTGTTACTTCAAGCCACTAAGCTTTTGGAAGTGTTTTATGTAGCATAAATAACATGTTTGCCGTGCTGGAAACTCACAAAGAGCTTTAGCTATTAAGGAATCTCCAACCTGATGCTATTTGTTGATTCTAATTATATTTCTAATAGTGATGACTCTTAATGACATAAATTGGTTAGCAGTTTGCCCAGCTGCTTCCAATTCTCACTGGAGAAAGCAAGTGACTCTCACTGGAGAAAGTTTGCAGAAACTATTTCTTTAAGTAGCATATCTGGATTATATGGCCTTCCACATTTCTTCTGCCCTCAAATAGCTCCTGGCACTTGCAGTTATGACCCTTTTACCACTTCCACTAGGGCCACTAGGGCATAGGTCATACCAGAATCCTCGATTAACCAGACTGACCATATAATTCACTGTCCACACTGGAACACTCTTAAGAACAAAAGGAGCACTTTAAGAATTAAGCTGGCCTCACACCTGTTAGGATGTTCATTACAAAGAAAGAAGAGATACTAAATGTTGACAAGGATGTGGAGAAATGGGAACACTTGTATACTGTTGGTGGAGATGTAAACTGGTACAACTACCATGTCAAATATTATGGAGGTTCCTCAAGAAATTAAAAATAGAATGACCATATGATCTATCAAGCCCACCTCTGAAAGACAAAGTGTTAGTCACTTAGTTGTGTCTGATTGTTCGCAACCCCATGCAATCCACCAGTCTCCTCTCTCCATGGAATTCTCCAGACAAGAATACTGGAGTAGTTTGCCATTCCCTTCTCTAGGGGATCTTCCTGACCCAGGGATTGAACCCAGGTCTCCTGCATTGCAGACAGATTCTTTACGATCTGAGCCACCAGGGAATTCAAACAAAATAAGTATCTTAAAGCATCATCTGTACTTCTGAGTTCATTGAAGCATTCATTATTCATAATTTCACAATAACTAAGGTGTGGAAATAATCTAAGTATACATCAATGGAAGAAAAAGTAATGTATATAATGTAATACTACTTAGTCTTTAAAAAGGAGAAAACCCTGTCATTTGTGACAAAATACAAAAACCTGTAATTATTTCATTTATGCTAAATGAAATAAGCCAGAGAGAAAGACAAATACAACATAGTATCACTTATAAGTGGGATATAAAAAATAAATAAATAATTTAAAAATCAAATGTACAGAAACAGAGAATAAAGTAGAGAAATGGTGGCCAGGGACTGTGGGATAAAAAGGAGAATAGAGAGAGCTTTAGTAAAAGGATATAAACTTTCAGTTATATGATGAATGAGGTCTGAGAATCTATTAATAATAGATAACATGGTGATTATTGTTTCTAACACTATATTTTATAATTAAAATTTGGCAAGAGAGTAGAATTCAAATATTCTCACTGAAGAGAGAAAGAGAATGAAACTTGGACATCAAGCATAACTCTGAACTGTTCCAAACAAATCAGCGGCTAAATTAAAAAGATTTACACTACCAAATGCTGCTGAGGATGTGGATCAACTGGAATCTCATAAATAATAGTGGGAATGCAGACTTGTACAGATGTTTTGGAGAACAGTTTAGTCATTCTTGTATGTTAAACATATACTTTTCATACTACTGAGCATTGCCGTTTCCAAGAGAAGAAAATGTATGTTTACACAAACACCTGTATTCAAAAATTCATAGCAACTTTATTCGTAATAGTGGAAAACTATAAACAATCCAAACTCTATAACCTAGAGGAAAGACTGGCAACCTGTGATATAGTCATACAATGCAATATTGCTGGACAATCAAAAGGAACAAACTTTTGATACAAATATCATCATAGATGTATCTCACAGATTTAATTTTGAGCAAAAGAAATAAGACTTGACAAACTTACTTGATCTGAAGCTCAAGAACAGGAAAAACTAAGATAAAGAAAAATATATAAGAACAGGGATCGTTCCTGTAGTAGGACTAGAGGAAATTGTTTCAAAAGAGACATCAGGATACATTCTGATAGATGGAAATATTGATATTGTGAGAGGGCATTGGTTAAACAGCTGTGCGACTTTGGCAAAACTGCATAGTTGGTATCTACATATTTTCAAGCATGTACATTTCATATCATTTTATAAAGGAACTATACAAAGAAAAATATAAAAGATAATCCTGTTTTGAATAGTGTTAATTTTTAAACCACCTGAGGATTTTGTTAGTTGCTCAGTCGTGTCAACTTTTTGTGATTAATGACATTTTAATGTAATACTTGTGCCTTGGAATAAAACCTATGACAAACCTAAACAGTGTATTAAAAATCAAAGATGTCACTTTGCTGACAAAGGTCTGTATAGTCAAAGCTGTGGTTTTTCCAGTAGTCCTGTATGGATGTGAGAGTTGGACCATAAAGAAGGCTGAGCCCCAAACAATTGATGCTTTTGAGTCCAAGTGTTGAAGAACACTCTTGAGAGTCCCTTGGACTGCAAGGAGATCCAACCAGTCAATCCTAAGAGAAATCAACCCTGAATATTACTGGGAAAGCCTATACTGAAACTGAAGCTCCAATACTTCCACCACCTGATGCAAAGAGCCAACTCACTAGAAAAGACACTGATGATGGGAAAGATTGAAGTCAGGAGGAGAAGGGGACAACAGAGGATGAAATGGTAGGATGACATCACCAACTCAGTGGACATGGATTTGAGCAAACTCTGGGAGATGGTGAAGAATAGGGAAGCCTGGTATGCTGCAGTCCATGGGGTCACAAAGAGTCAGATACAACTGAGTGACTGAACAACAAAATGTAAGGGAAATCACAGTTTCAAAATATTGCCTGTAATTATAGCCACTTCCAGGGTATTATCTTGGCCACCACGAATGACAGTGACCAAATAATGCGTGTCTACATCAGAAAACATCTGATTGACCAAGAAGCTGAAAACCATGCCTCACATAAAATCCTGAAAAGAACTGTGTTTATTTCTGTACAAAATGATTGGAGGAACTAGACTAGCTATCTTCTGACATTTGAAACTGAGATATAAAAATAAAGTTATATTCTGTGATGCCCCAGTGGAATAGGATCAACAGACAGGATAAACTAGCATGCATATGAAGTAGAGTGTTTGACACATAGCAGTACTGCAGAGAAACAACTAACTTGGTGAAGTAGTAAGTTCTCTGTCAGTGGGACTATCAAACAGAAGTTTCAGCTGTTTTTACCCCTGGATGTTTCAGAAAGAATTGCTGCACTGAAGGGAAACTAGTGTCCTCTGTTTTTAAGATATCATGATTCTGTGCTGTTAAAGCTTGAAATCTTAAATTTCATGGGGTTTGGATCTTAATGGGATTCAAATGTGATGTATGGTGCACATTAATCAGCATCAGTAGGGTAAAATAGTACTGTTTCATTATCATTTTCTTGTCAATGATTTTCACTACAAATGTAAAGTGTGTCTTTAAGACAGACCAAATCTCCTGGTCTATGTAGTGATAGAGTCTCCATATAACTGTAGATAATTTATCATAGCCCTTGAAATAACAATCAGAATAATTGCATCCTGAGTAATCTTGTAGTCACACTTTCTATTTTTGTTTGTTACTGGTTTTTCTTACTGTTTTGACAAAACAGAAACAGTGCTGAAGGATAAATATGTTTATCCTAATAGAACAATGGGAATACCACACATTTTCTCACCCTAGAAGACTTTAAGAGGAAGTATTACTTAAATCCAATGTAGAATTATCTTTACAGCACAGCTGAGTTGTTATTTTTTCCCCCAAATTTCAGGCCACTGGGTGGGAATTATTAGGCCCAATAATGTATCTTCTCACATCAATTTCTACATGATAAAGAATAATGTTGTAACATATTCCATATTTAATATGAACTTGTATGTTTAAGCATTTTGCAAACAGAGCTAATAAATAGATCTAGAGGTGATAGAATTTCAGCAGAGATATTTAAAATATTAAAGATGATACTGTTTAAGTGCTGCACTCCAATGGAGAAACAGACATAGAGAACAGACTTATGGGCACAGGCAGAGGGGAGGAGGAAGAGGGTGAGTGTATGGAGAAAGTAACCTGGAAACTTACAATACCACATGTAAAATAGATAGACAATGGGAATTTGCTGTATGACTCAGGGAATTCAAGCAGGTTCTCTGTGACATTCTAGAAGGGTGGGATGAGGAAGGAGAAAGGAGGGAAGTTTGGCAGGGAGCGGACTCGGGTGCACCTATGGCCGATTCTTGATGTTTGACAGAAAACCACAAAATTTTGTAAAGCAATTATCTTTCAATTAAAAAACAAATTTCAAAAAAGTGCTGTACTCAATATGTCAGCAAATTTTTAAAAGTTAGCAGTGATCACAGGCTGAAAAATATCAATTTTTCATTCCAATCACAAAGACGGGCAGTGCAAAAATGTTTACCACGCACCTGAGCTCATATCACATGCTAGTTAGGTTATACTTAAAATCCTCCAAGCTAGGCTTCAGCAGTATGTGAACTGAGAACTTCCAGATGTACAAGCTGGATTTAGAAAAAGCAGAGGAACCAGAGATCAAGCTACCGACATTCACTGGATCATACAGAAACCAAGGATTTCTGGAAAAATTCATTGACTACCAAAATGTCTTTGACTGTGTGGATCACAACAAA
>SJYC01086814.1:0-10262 GCA_006408675.1 Madoqua kirkii | reverse complement strand
AAATGCAAACTAGTACAGCCACTATGGAGAACAGTGTGGAGATTCCTTAAGTAACTGGAAACAGAACTGCCTTACGACTCAGCAATCCCACTGCTGGGCATACACACCGAACAAACCAGAATTGAAAGAGACACATGTACCCCAATGTTCATTGCAGCACTGTTTATAATAGCCAGGACATGGAAACAACCTAGATGTCCATCAGCAGATAAATGGATAAGAAAGCGGTGGTACATATACACAATGAGTATTACTTAGCCATTAAAAAGAATACATTTGAATCAATTCTAATGAGATGGCTGAAACTGGAGCTGATTATACAGAGTGAAGTAAGCCAGAAAGAAAAACACCAATACAATATACTGACACATATATATGGAATTTCGAAAGATGGTAATGATGACCCTGTATGTAAGACAGCAAAAGAGACACATGTATAAAATGGACTTTGGGACTCTGAGGGAGAAGGAGAGGGTGGGGTGATTTGGGAGAATGGCATTGAAACATGTATACTATCATGTAAGAAATGAAGCACCAGTCTATGTTTGATACAGGATACAGGGTGCTGGGGGCTGGTGCACGAGGATGATCCAGAGAAATGATATGGGGTGGGAGGTGGGAGGGGGATTCAAGATTGAGAGCTTGTATACACCCATGGCAGATTTATATCAATGTATGGCAAAACCAATACAGTATTGTAAAGTAAAATGAGGTAAAAATAAATTAAAAAAAATAAAACTGACACATTACTTTGAATGAAAAAAAAAAAAGAAAGAAATACCAGACTACCTTACTTGCCTCCGGAGAAACCTCCTTGTGGGTCAAGAAACAACAGGTAGAATTTTACATGGAAGTATAGAGTGGTTCAAAATTGGGAAAGGCTTACCACAAGGCTATATATTGTCACCCTGCTTGTTTAACTTATATGCAAAGTAAATTATGCAAAATGTCAGGCTGGATGAATCCCAAGCAGAATCAAGATTGCCCAGAGAAATATCAACAACCTCAGATAGGCAGATGATGCCACTCTAATGGCAGAAAGTAGGAAGAACTAAAGAACCTCTTGATGAAAGTGAAAGAAGAGGGTGAAAAGCTGGCTTAAAAATTAAAACTGGCTTAAAACTCAATATTCAGAAAAGTAAGATCATGGCCTCCAGTTCCATCACTTCATGGCAAATAGAAGGGGAAAAAGTGGAAACAGTGACAGATTTTATTTTCTTGAGCTCCAAAATCACTATGGATGGTGACTTCAGCCATGAAATTAAAAGGTGTTTACTCCTTGGAAGGAAAGCTATAACAAACCTGGACAGTGTATTAAAAAGCAAAGACATCACTTTGCCAACAAAGATCTGTATAGTCAAAGCTGTGGTTTTTCAAGTAATCATGTGTGGAATGAGAGCTGGAATATAAAGAAGGCTGAGCACTGAAGAACTGATGCTTTCAAATTGTACTGGAGAAGAATCTTGAGTCTCTTTGACTGCAAGGAGATCAAACTAGCCAATCCTAAAGAAAATCAACCCTGAATATTCATGGGAAGGACGGATGCTGAAGCTGAAGCTCCAATACTTTGGCCACCTGATGCAAAGAGCCGACTCTTTGGAAAAGACTCTGATACTTTGCAAGACTGAAGACAAAAGGAGGAGGTGGTAGAGGATGAGATGGTTAGATAGCATCACCAACTCAGTGCACATGAATTTGAGCAAAGTCTGGGAGATAGTGATGGACAGAGAAGCCTGGAGTGGTGCAGTCATGGAGTTTCAAAGAGTCCAACATGATTTTGTGATCTGAAGACTGATTTTTGTATATAATTCAATTTACGAGCTGTGTCCTTTCTACAGTCTTCTCTCTTCTTTCACTTTCCTTCTTTTATTCTTCTTGATATTGACCATGCCAGTGTGATTGTTAGAAACTCCTTAACAAGAAGGGCAGAGGCTAAAGAAAAGGAGAGCTTTGAACATCAGTTCAATGTTGCCCTCATAAAATTTCAGTGAAGACATTGAAATTACTGGTTGAAGGTTTCATATCTCTACACAGACTTTCCTCCATTAGTTGGTATAATTAAGAGCTGCCTATGTCTGAGTTCCATGAACTACTTAGAAATTGATGTTTCTTTGCACTTGAATATTCCCCTCAAAATTCCATGAAAATATTTTAAGCTGTTACCATGAGTGAAAAATTTTCTTAGATTCCACTTAAAGTGCAATATTCTTCAGCTCAATTTGCCTTATAACAGTTGATAGCTTTGAACTTAAAAAATTACCTCTCTAAAACTACTCATTGAGGGGAAAAAAAAAATGGAAGGAGTTGGAAAAAAAAAGAGTTAAATTTCACCATCAGCAATTAGATCTTAGATTTGAAGTAAAGACAAACTTTCAGGGTGACAAATAGTGGATAAACTTTAGGAAAAATCTAGGGAAAGAAAGGAGTTTTCTTATAAACCTTATATAAACACAGGACACATTCTTCTTTAATGAGATGTTTTTATCGTGGCTTTACCGGAAGGCAAGGAAACCGCAGCTCCTTCTAAACTCAGTGGTCCTATGCAAATCATTCTAAGCCTCTTTCCTTGAAAAAACTTGACTGCACATGATTCCCTGCATTTGTAAAACCTTCCTGACATTGCTGATGAATCTTCACATGCATGATAGTGTAAAAGAAACTACCTTTGTTTAGACTCAAGAAAGATTGCCATCAAATTCCACCATGCTATTTCAAACAGAATTTCCACAAGAGCTACTGGGAAGGAGTGGTGATTATATCACAGAAACAAAACATATAAGTAAGAACTGCAAAAAATCAGCTTTCAAAATCTAAAATAATCTCCAAATAGAGCAGCAGATTCTTTTCTTGAAAAAACTTGACTGCACATGATTCCCTGCATTTGCAAAACCTTCCTGACATTGCTGATGAATCTTCACATGCATGATAGTGTAAAAGAAACCACCTTTGTTTAGACTCAAGAAAGATTGCCATCAAATTCCACCATGCTATTTCAAACAGGATTTCCACAAGAGCTACTGGGAAGGAGTGGTGATTATATCACAGAAACAAAACATATAAGTAAGAACTGCAAAAAATCAGCTTTCAAAATCTAAAATAATCTCCAAATAGAGCAGCAGTTTAGTTATAAGCACACTAAAGTTACATTGATTTATATTCCACTATTATGAAGTTTATAATGATTACGTGACAGGTAGAGCTGAAAAAAAATTGCCATGTAATTAGCTAGTATAAACAATATGGCTGGGATAAATCAAGTGTGTGAATTAATTTTAAAATATTAACAAGGAGGCAAATGATACTGACCAATTTCAAAGGCATCTAGTACTCAGTGAACTCAAACATTAGCTTGCAATCTTCCCTCTACAAATAATCTTCCCTTCCCTCCCTTGGTTCTTTTTCCGTTTTCTCGGTTTTATTAAATCAAACCACCATCCATCATTTTCCAAGACACATCATTTTCAACATCCCTATTACTCCCCATTTCAAAGTGAAAGTGAAAGTGAAGTCACAGTCGTGTCCGACTCTTAGCAACCCCATGAACTGCAGCCTACCAGGCTCCTCCGTCCATGGGATTTTCCAGGCAAGAGTACTGGAGTGGGTTGCCATTGCCTTCTCCCCATTTCAAACCCTTTAACAAATCCTGGCTATTTTATGTACTAAACAGCTCTCATGCCTGTCTATGTCTCCCCATCACCACCACCATCATCATCAGCCTAGTTCAACTACTCTCTTAGCCTGTATTTCCACAATACTTTTCTAACTTCTTTCCAATCTTTTTTTCCCCTTGCAATAGCAGAAATTGACTTTCAAAGTGTCATTTACAACCTATACTCAAATTCTTCACTAATTTCTTATTTCTCCTAAGATAAATGTAGTTTTCTTTCAAGTCACCTGCAAGACTTTGCAGTCTGGCCCTGCCTCCATCTTCATTCTCTACCTGAAAACACTTTCCTTGAATTTGGGGTACAGAGGACTGTTCATCCCCTGCTCACATGTTTCCTTGTGAAGGGCGACGTTCTGTGAGTAACACTCCATCCTTTGGTGCCGCTCCTGTTCTTTCTGATCTCCATCTGTCTGCTGCCTCTGCATCTCTTGATTGGTTCTGTGGAAAAGAAAGAAACAGGCTACCAATGTTAAGCCTCTAACATGAAAGCATAAAGTTCTTTTTTCTCACGCTCCAGCTTTCTCTCCTGCTGTAGATCTGTATTTATGCTGTTTTTCTGCCCTGGACATCTTTCCTTTCTTGTACCACTTCTCATACTGCAGTTCAAGTTTTCCCTTCTCTCTTTCACTGAGGTAAACCTTCCTTTATTCCTCTTTCAGCAGACTTAAATTTACCACAATAGCAAGTTCGCAAGATTATTTTTTCTTTATGACAGTTTGAGTAATATCCATCTCTTTCACTATTCTAAAAACCCTCTGAGGTCAGGGACTACCTAGTTTTGTTCCCTACTGAATTCCTACTTCCTAACACAATACTCCTCAAACATTTGTGGATTGGCTGAAGGAGTGAATAAATGTCAAATAATCTTGGAAGATAATTAAAATGATAATAAAAATCCAAATTTGATATCAGTATGTACATTTGCATCCTATGAGTATGTACACCATAAAGTTTATCAAATAAGTAGAACTTCAAAGTTGGAGGGAAGTTTTGGCGAATTTATCGTCACCAAATATTTCATAATTTGGACATTTTCTATTCAGTATACATTTCCTCTTAGACACTCTATATTATACGGGTAAGGTTCTGCTTTATGTAAATAATTAAATATGAGGAATGTCAAAGAAGAGGAGTAGGGAGTAATTCATCAATTGATTCATAAAATATTTGCTAAATGCCTATCTTACATTTGGACAAATTGCTTAACTTCTGACAGGTGAGCTTCGTTTCTTTAAACATGAAGATAATGTTTATCATAGGGCTACCATTAGTATTAAATAAGACAAAGTATGTGAAATTGTCCTGCATATCACCTGCTCAATATGGGATCTCAGTAGTGATTTTTATATTTACTGAATACTCTTAAATACTGAAATCATTTTATTTTTATAATAATTAAAAAACAAAGCAATTATGTCTATCTCTAATTTTTAGATCAAAAACTTCAGAGAGTTTGAGGGACTTATCAAACGTTGCCCAGAAATTAGCAACAGAATCTGATAAAAAGTGAGATCTCCTAATTTCTATTCTGCTGTACAATTATTTTTAACAAGGAATAGGTAGTCAGAACCTAAAACAGTAGAACTTATGTCTCATCAGTGTTCAGAGAGAGATGTTGCTCTTTAGTAACTATGGAGATAAACTTTGGGCCTGATGAACCATTTTGACATTTACAACCAGTTAAGGTAACACCTTTTTTGCAGGCTTGAAAGATTTCTGAGTGAAATAGTCTCTGCAATTAAACAGAATGAAAACAAATAAACTAAAACAGTAACTGCATCCCATTTCAGAAACAGAAGATTGAGGTAAGAAATGAAATTTACTAACATATTGCCTTTAATTTTTTCTTTTCCTATTCATATTTTGAAATATTCTCCTTCTTCATTTGCAATAATTTACTTCATATATTTTAAGTACATTATGACTCCTCTCCCTGAATGACCTTTGCCTGTCCAGACACCCCACATATAGATCCTTACTTACGACCCACTCATTTCCTTCTTTTGCATTACCCAGATGTCTTCATCATTTTCTCCAATTCTCATTGACATCTCTGCCCCCTTGACAGTGAGACTTCCTTGTGTGTATTTGCTTAATTTCTGTATGTTTTACACAGTATTCATTGCCAGACATTTAGTTCCTTCAAGTCATCAAAAAAACATAGAAAAAAGTGTATTCATTTTCCAATGACAAACATTTAAATGGTTAAATAAATTGAAATTCTTCATTATTTTGTTCCCTTTATCCTAATCTGATCTACCATTATCTAACATCTTCATGTCTTCATTTCTGCCCTCCATTCTCAGATATTTACTGAGTATTATCTCTGCTGCTCTAGACCCTTACATCCTTGGGATGGTGAATGCAAATATGATAAATAGATAATAGACAGATAGATAGATCATGCATATTTTGGAATGGACGTATACACATTGCTATATTAAAAATGAACAACCAACAAGGACCTACTGTATAGCACATGGAAATCTGCTCAATGTTATGTGGCAAACTGGATGGGAGAGGAGTTTGGGGGAGAATAAATGCATGTGTACGTACGGCCAAGTCCCTTTGCTGCTCACCTGAAACTATCATGACATTGATAATCAGCTATACCTCAAAACAAAATAAAAAGTTTTTTTAAAAAGTGCAAGCTATCGTATCAATATTTCTTTCTCTAATGACCCTTAGGCAGTATCTACTGGGCTGAACCATATGAAATTGCCAATACTCAACTTTTTATAACCACAAAAATAGCCTTGTCATATTGTTCAATCTAATAAAAGCATTAAAACCAAATAAATGCATGTGTACATACGGCGAAGTCCCTTTGCTGCTCACCTGAAACTATCATGACATTGATAATCAGCTATACCTCAAAACAAAATAAAAAGTTTTTTTAAAAAGTGCAAGCTATCGTATCAATATTTCTTTCTCTAATGACCCTTAGGCAGTATCTACTGGGCTGAACCATATGAAATTGCCAATACTCAACTTTTTATAACCACAAAAATAGCCTTGTCATATTGTTCAATCTAATAAAAGCATTAAAACCACTGAGCAAAATGTGAGAAATGTCTCCCAGCTACACCCAGATGTTTTGTCTCATTTGAATGATTTTACTTCTTAAATGAATTAATGGAATTGACCTGTTGGGTCTTTTGTAGAAGCATTCTAATTTAAGTAAATTTTTGTTTCAATGCCACTTTACTAACATATGGATTGTAGATGATATAAAGTCAAAGGACAGTGACTCCCTAACTGGCCACCCCGTCAGCGCTCTCCCCAGGGAGAAAGGTACAGGGAGGAATTCTGTCTGGCTTCTGACCCCCGTACTCCCTCCCTGGCTCCTCCACAACTGTTCTGCCACCTCCTTCTTTCTCTCCGCCTGTGTTCCAAGGCAAGCTTAAGTAAGTGTTGTGTTGTGGTTTTTTTTTTTTTTCCAGAGTCAAGCAACATTTATCCTAACCAACATTTACCCAAATCGATACATTTTAATTGAAACTAATGGTGGTTAGCTTAAACCAACAGATTTTTCACTGGCCTAAGTACATTAAATCAATGTATTTCTCAAAATTGCTATGTCTTATGTAAAACAATGCATTTTCGTTTTATTCAAGACACAGTTTTATTTCACTCTAATCTGCCAAGTTAAAAAGTCAGACTGAAGTAATAGATTTCTTTTTTTATACTAGCCCTAAGATCTTGAATGAAAGAAATATATTAATCATTCAGATATGTGAATTCAATTTCATTTGGTTTAATGTAACAGACATTTATTGAGCATCTACTGTTTGTGAGATACTGTGTTTGACACTCCAGGGGGTATGAAGTGATTAAGACAGAGTTTCCACTGATAAAGGTTCATAATTTAGTGGTGTCCACTTCCATGGACAGAATTAATTATAACCTAAGACAAACACCTAGGTAAATGTAATAGAGAAAGATATTAACTGATAGAGGAATTCAGAAGGAGATGCAAAAGAAGTTGCATT
This sequence comes from Madoqua kirkii, assembly GCA_006408675.1. Taxonomy (NCBI): domain Eukaryota; kingdom Metazoa; phylum Chordata; class Mammalia; order Artiodactyla; family Bovidae; genus Madoqua; species Madoqua kirkii. The sequence goes on along the minus strand of SJYC01086814.1, from coordinate 2,603 downwards.
TAAGCTAATCTTTGAATGATGGAAACCAGAAGTGGCAAAAAAAATACTGGATAGATTGGATAGATGGAACAGGATATTTCCTAAGTAATACCAGCTACTGTAACTAAATATACACCCTAAATTTTTAGGAGCTTAACAAAATAGAAATTAATTTCTCACACACAATATAATCTATAGCAACTGTTCCTGATCAGAAGTTTACTATTTTTAAAGTGATATTTCTAAAATGAAGGGTCCTTCCAACTGGTGACTTCAGCATCCCCTGGGACTTCAAGGGCTTTGCATGCAGAAGTGGAGAAGACACATCTTCTTCTAACAGCTTTAGCTGGGAAGTGATACCAAACACTTCCGCTTATGTTCCATGGGTAAACATTGGTCTCACATTGTATCTTGATGCAGATGGACCAGGAGATATTGATCTTATCTGGGAAGCGACATCCTAGTGATAACTACATACTGTGCAAGGAGCATTATGAGCTTAAGTGGACACCAGCTTTTTGTCACAGTCAAAGACACAGATGAGAAATATAGAGGGTATGAACAGGGTGTAAAAGGTAGATGATTACTATTTCAGAAGGAAAGCAAGGCCAGAGTATGAAGAGCTGCCTACACTATCCTGGGGTGTTAAATCTGCAGACAAATGGGAGTCACTGAGTGGGATTCATGTTCTTATTAAAGAGACCCGACAGAGCTCCCTCCTGCCTTCCCCATGTGAGGCAACAGTGTGAAGTCATCAGTCTGCATACTGGAACAGGGGCTGCTCCAGTCCCTAACCATGCTGGCACCCCGATCTTGAAATTCAGAACTTTGAGATTTAAGTGTCTATTATTTATAAGTTACCCTTTCTGTGGTAATTTATTATAGGAACCCTAAAAGACTAAATAGACTTCTATTTGAATTTTTCATCAGTAAAATGGAGTAAGGAGTACCTCTTACACAGCAATTTCCTCTGTGACTTACCTCTGGATTACCCAAAAGGGCAATGAGGTGACCTTCTATAACAATTTCTTATATCACTTAGGTTATACAAACTCAAGAACAATGCTGTTCTGTGCTTTGTCCCTCAGTTGAGTCCAACTCTTTGTGACCTCGTGGACTGTAACCCGCCAGGCTCCTCTGTCCGTGGTATTCCAAAGAATACTGGAGTCAGTTGCCATACCCTCCTTCAGGGAATCTTCCCAACCCAGGAATCAAACCCAGGTATCCCTCATTGCAAGCGGATTCTTTACCATCTGAGCCAACAGGGAAGCCCGAGAATAACGGAGTGGGTAGCCTATCCATTCTCCAGGGCATCTTCCTGAGCTAGGAATTCCAGGGTCTCCTGCATTGCAACCGATTCTTTACCAGCTGAGCTATGAGATAATAATGTAGACATCATTTGTTGAGGATCTACTGTATGCTGAATGTGTTGTATACATTCTAATCCTTACATAGACATTGAGGATAAATGTATGGACGCCAAGGGAGGAAAAGGGGAGTAGGATTAACTGAGAGATTGAGACACTATTGATGTGCCTGTGTACTCAGTCACTTAGTCATGTCCAGCTGTTTGCAACTCTATGGACTGTAGCCCACCAGGCTCCTCTGTCCATGGGATTCTCCAGGCAAGCATACTGGAGTGGGTTGCCATGCCCTCCTCCAGGGGATCTCCCTGGCCCAGGGATCAAATCCATGTTGTGTATAAAATAGGTAACTAACGAGAGCCTACTATATAACTCAGGGAACTCTACTCAGTGCTCTGTGGTAAACTAAATGGGAAGGAAATACAAAATAGAAGGGATACATATATATATGTATATATATATACATGTATATGTATACATGTAGCTGATTCACTTTACTGTACAGCAGAAACTAACACAACATTATAAAGCAACTATAAAATAAAATATGAACTTAAAAAACCACCCCACTTTGAGATTTCTTTCACTTAGTGGTTTGGCCTTCTGATAGCTGCCTCTGCCCTCTTCATTTTTAACTGATTTTCAACAGTATCCTTGTGATAAGAATAAACCACAAAATTGTTCTGTTTTCAAGAAGGTGCACTTGTATCGCATTGGGTAAAGCTGGCAATTGCCTGCCTAATTGGGCACATGATTGTATTCTGCCAACATATCAGCATTTCCAGCAGGTAAGACCTATGAGAAATGAAATTAACTGTTACTCTGGCATGAGCCACCAAGCAGTCTTTTGGCCATAGGCTGGGGATCATGGCCATCTCTCTGAGCACTCAATTATACATGCAAGTTTATTTGTTGCCTGATTGCTTACCAAAAATTTATTCATGAAGTTACTTGTATAATCATGATTTATTGAAAATCTCCAGGCTTACAAAGCTCTGTATCTGCATTTTCTTTCTATCCCAAGGGAAAATAAGATATTTTGTGGTTGTTGTTTAGTCACTAAGTCATGTCCAACTCTTTTGTGACCCCATGAACTGTAGCTTGCCAGGTTCCTCTGTCCATGGGACTTTCCAGGCAAGAATACTGGAATGGGTTGCCATTTCCTTCTCAAGGGGATCTTCCAAACTCAGGGATCCAACCAGGTCTCCTGCATTGACAGGTGGATTCTTTACCACTGAACCATCTGGGAGGCCAAAAATG
>SJYC01086813.1:0-10929 GCA_006408675.1 Madoqua kirkii | reverse complement strand
TTTTCCTTTTTCCTAGGCTTGGTGCTGGAGGTCCAAAGCTAAAGAAAAATTGGTATTGAGTCCCCTATATGCAAAAGAGAACTTGTACCAACTCTGTCCTGTCCTAACAGCACCTTCCATGTCTTACTTTAAGGCAGCAAAACTGGCCCTGCCACCAGCTGCCAAAACCAGAATGCTCCACAATTCACTTCCAGCTAAAAAATAATACGGGAAAGAGGAAAAGTTAGCTGAAACCCTGGGGAAGGTAGTGTCTAAGGTTTCAAAGGAACTGTCCTTCCACTCCTTTGCAAAGCTAACTCATGGTGGTAGGAAGAACCTCTTCTCAGAGGCCGATGTTGTCTGAAAGGAGAAAGGACTCACATCTCTGTTTCCTGTTAGGTGATTGATTAACTAGCATAAAACAGTTGTTGAGAGAGAATGATTTGCATTTTCTGAAGCTTAGGAGCTGACAAGAGCACTGATACTGAGGTCTGGTTATTGTCTGGAGATTTCTGAAGGTGAGAAATGCTTTTAACAACATGGCAAAAAGAAATCTCAGTGTAGTATGCCTGTGAATAAGATAGAGGCAGTTTTCTACCCAATCCCATTTTCTGCAGCCCTCAAAGACTATTGATAAAGAAAACAAGGATAGACATATATGCAGTATTGATGCTATGTATAAAATAGGTAACTACTGAGAATTGATTGCATATCACAGGGAACTCAATGCTCTGTGGTGACCTAAATGGGTAGGAAATCCAAAAATGAAAGGGTCTGTGTGTATGCATGTGTGTGTGTGTAGAGGGAGAGAGAGAGCTGATTCACTTAGCTTTACAGTACAAACTAACACAATGTTGTAAAACAACTATACTATAATAATAATTTAACAAAGAAAAAAAGAATCCTGTTAGGTGATTGATTAACTAGCATAAAACAGTTGTTGAGAGAGAATGATTTGCATTTTCTGAAGCTTAGGAGCTGACAAGAGCACTGATACTGAGGTCTGGTTATTGTCTGGAGATTTCTGAAGGTGAGAAATGCTTTTAACAACATGGCAAAAAGAAATCTCAGTGTAGTATGCCTGTGAATAAGATAGAGGCAGTTTTCTACCCAATCCCATTTTCTGCAGCCCTCAAAGACTATTGATAAAGAAAACAAGGATAGACATATATGCAGTATTGATGCTATGTATAAAATAGGTAACTACTGAGAATTGATTGCATATCACAGGGAACTCAATGCTCTGTGGTGACCTAAATGGGTAGGAAATCCAAAAATGAAAGGGTCTGTGTGTATGCATGTGTGTGTGTGTAGAGGGAGAGAGAGAGCTGATTCACTTAGCTTTACAGTACAAACTAACACAATGTTGTAAAACAACTATACTATAATAATAATTTAACAAAGAAAAAAAGAAAACAGCTATTTCAAATTCCAGAGAGTCCAGTGCTCTGAGGTAGAAGCAGATACCCTGGGCTGTCCAAATGTTCAAAACTAAGAGAACATATGAGAGGCATGAATTGCTGGTAAGAGCTGGAGAGAAGCAGGAGTTTCATCTCTACATGGGCCACAGTGATAGAAAGTCTCAGGTTACAGCTGATCACTGCTGTAGTAAAATACACACACTCTCCATGTGCAGACCAATACATTGGCAGAGACACCAACAATGAATACAAGGTACTAAGCCAGAATGAAATTAGGGAAACTTTCCTGCAACCAAGTCTGAGAAAATGATTTCTTTCTCATTTATCCCCCTGCCCATTCCTCATTCCTGAGACTTTGAAAAGGGGCAGTTGCTTTAGAACAGAATGAAGAAGGAAAATATAGGCCCATCCCCAAATCAGATCTCTTTGAAAAGGAAGTGTGTATTAAGCGATTCAAATGATAATAAAAATAGCAGTTATTATATTAATAGCTAATCCATATTTCTTTTACTCTATTCCAGGCAATATTCCAAGTTCTCCTCCACCTATAGAAGAGCTGCATAATGTAGGTTATTTTATTATCTCCATTTGCTTGCTGAGGAACTGAAGCCTGTTTGAGTTTGAGTGACTTACTCAAGGAACCAAAACTAGTAGTTGGTGGTTCTGTGATTGAAACCAATAGAAGATGGCACCTGCATCTGCACTCCTAGACATGAGTTCAAAATTGTAATCAGGACTGAAATTTTAATAATAAAAATGTATACAAGTTTTTACTGAAGGATGTGAGAAGAGAATATGACAGAGTAAGTGTGAAGACAGATCCTGGAGAAGAATAGAAGCATCTCATAGTTTACCCTAATGAGTTAAAACTGCTCAATAAACTCTCATGATTTTAAAAGCATAGGAAAATACATATATATGATACATAATATACATGCATTGTATATGCATATATGTGTGTGTGTGTATATATATACACAGTGATAGTGGTTTAGTCACTAAGTCATGTCTGACTTTTGAGATCCAATGAATTGTAGCCTACCAGGCTCCTCTGTCCATAGGATTTTCCAGGTAAGAATACCAGACTGGCTAGCCATTATCTTCTCCAGGGTATCTTCCCAGCCCAGGGATCGAATCTAGGTCTCCTGCACTGCAGGCACATTCTTTATTGACTGAGCTACCAGGGAAGCACCTTATATGTGTGTGTGTGTGTGTGTGTGTGTGTGTGTGTGTGTGTACATGGATATGGGGGCTTCCCAGGTAGCTCAATGGTAAAGAATCCACCTGCAATGCAGGAGATGTGAGTTTGATGCCTGGTTGAAAAGATCCTCTGGAGTAGGAAATGGCAGCCCAGTCTAATGTTCTTGGCTAGGAAATCTCATGGAGAGAAATGCCTGGTGGGTTATAGTCCACGTGGATGCGAAAGAGTCAGACACAACTTAGTGACTAAACAACAAAAACACACATATATATATATGAAACAAATTTAACACCTGACACGACTGAGCGACTTCACTTTCACTTTTCACTTTCATGGATTGGAGAAGGAAATGGCAACCCATTCCAGTATTCTTGCCTGGAGAATCCCAGGGACAGGGGAGTGTGGTGGGCTGCCATCTTTGGGGTTTCACAGACTTGGACACGACTGAAGCGACTTAGCAGCAGCAACAGCAAGGGCACCTAGTAAATTTTATTTAAAGAATGTTACTCATATAACAACAACTACCATAATGTGTATAATTTGCATAACATATGTGCAAATTCTATGCAAATGTTAGAGATTATTATTGATCATAATTGAAATTATTGACCTAACTGTATTGAATTTATCTTTATTTCCTAAATGTTTACCCTGAGTTTTCTTTATTTAAAAGCCAGAGAAAATAAACATAGATATATCCTCTTAAGAAAACCAACTCTCATTCTTTATATTTATGTCATTACAATGGAAATGGTAGATGCGTGATCACAGGGGAAGTTAAATATAAGATTGAAGAAAATATTCAAAAGTACAGCAGACTGGCTAAAATGAGTCTGTACTAGCACAGGGGAGGGTCCTGATGACACGCTAGGTCTTCTCCTCATCTAATTTCGATAATATGATTGATGATGTGATTTCTCATAAGAGGTGGAAAGAAACAACATCAAAAGTAATCACATTATGCTGGCATTTGAAAGCCTGAATAAAAGGTATGTGAACTCATTACAGGAGGATATTTTTTCATTTGAAATTTAAATTTGCCAGCCCATCCATATTTGTCTGGGAAAGTTGTGAATTTGTTTGTAGATGAAAATGACCAGAAATGAATAATCAGTTCTAGCTGATTACAGTTTATAATAGGCAGCCCAGGGACTTCCTGGCAGTTACAGATCTGCCTTTACAAATCTCAAGAATAAGGAGGATGATGCGATGCACTGAGTTTTTGTGGCTATATTTCTATGTCCTTTCAAAGGAAGAATGACCCCCTTCCACCAGCCAGATGCTAATGAAATTTCTGTTTGCAAACGTGGTTTTCTCTGTACTTAGATTTTTTTCCTTTAAAATAGAAATGTTTAGGAGTTTTAGCTGAGAAGATAGTATGCCTTTATTTCGTAGACTTTTCAATGATATAGTCATGACTGTGTGGCAGTGTCTACCAGGGGGGATATTAACTTTAATATAAAAACACACAGCTAGGAGAACTCAAGAAGTCTATCATTTTTCCAATATGCAGTATTCAAGCCCCACAGTAGCACACCCTACACTTAAGCTATCAAGAAATTTAAGCTATTTGAAATGTTACAAATGTGCAAGCAATACCCATTATCCTAGATGGGCAATACAATTTATGGAAGATATAATAAATAGGGGGAAATTTAGTATGTTTGTTCAATATAGAGTAGGTAATTGAAGTACAGGATCCAAAGTAAAACCATAAACAATAATTAGATAGTGAAAATGTGGAGAGTTAACTGTGACCCACATCATAATACAGCTGAGCATCAGCAAAGACAGAAGCTGGCTTGCATTTGGAAACAGATTATAAAGGGAATGTGTGCTTAATAAACATCTGGAGAAGCTGTGATGATATCTGAAGAAGAATATTTTGAAGAAGGGAACTCTCTAATCTTAACCTTCCAGTCTTAATTTGTGGAGGAACATATGATTACGTAGATGTTATTATGTACATCTGGAGTGGAGTTAGTATAATATCCTTATGAGCCTCAGCATTGAGCAAATTGCGATAAAAATGTGTACAGTTGCTTAGTACAGTTATACCACTGATAGTTTCAAGTTAAAAGTTCTCTTCAAGTTTGCAATACTGTTTAGGGTCTTAGGTACAAAGAACAGAAAGAGATTATGTCTACATTAAGCAAATAATAGAATTTAATGGAAAGATACAGGGGCTCACAGCACTGCTGGGGATGAAAGGATAGAATTGTAAAAATGAGTAGGGCAAACCAGCAGGAATAGTCTTGGGTAAAGTGAAAGTGAAAGTCCCTCAGTCATGTCCAACTCTTTGCAACCCCATGGACTATAGAGTTCATGGAATTCTCCAGGCCAGAATACTGGAGTGGGTAGCCTTTCCCTTCTTCAGGGGGTCTTCTCAACCCAGAGATCAAACCCAGGTCTCCTGCATTGCAGGCGGATTCTTTTAACAGCTGAGCTACAAAGGAAGCCCAAGAATACTGGAGTGGATAAACTATCCCTTCTCCAGTGGATCATCTCAACCCAGGTATCAAACCCGGGGTTTCCTGCATTACTGGATTCTTTACCAACTGAGCTATCAAGCCTCAGTCTTGGGTAATGTACTGTCATTTCAGCTGCAATGCACACTTTCTAACCAGTACCAACCACTCGACCAAGAGTCAAAGTACCAGGAGAGAACATCCGATTGGTTGATGGTAAATTGAATGTACATCCATCATGGTACCGGGACAGAGAGGCAGACTATGTCACCTGAAATTTTCCTTAGGAAGCATGTGCTTCTTAATGCCTGTTATGTAACAAACACTTTAGAGTGTCTGTTATATAAAAATATTAAATAATATATATTAATATTATATAATAAACATCACAAAGCTTTAGGAAGTTCTGCCTTTTGGGAATTTATTTTGTACATTTAATTACTGCAGGAGGTAAGAAAGAGAAGTACAAGACAGAACCAAAACCGGGAGCGTGTGTTACATACAAGGAAGGGGATGCCATAAAAGTGATATAACACACAACATATTACACAGCTTGAAGAAAAGAAAATGAAAATCATGAGCACTGCCCAAGGAGTCAGTTAGGGTGGCCATAGTTTATTGACCAAATCAGAACATTTTTGAGAGTGAAAGGCTTGCCATTAATATTTTTGTCCAGACAATAGGCTTAAATAGGAGTATCCCTGGTTTATCATATCCTTAGTATATAAGAATGCAATAATCTTCAGAATGACAACATTCTACAAAAGACATTGTTTACTGGCTTTGCCCACTTTAGGCAGAAACAACAAGATCAGCTTCAATTGAAGGATGGAAATGTTGTTTTTTCATGTGTCCAGTGTGTGGAATCTGTCCAAGTGTGTCAAATGTTAACTACATGTGGTTATTGATCTCTTGAAATGTAGCTAATATGACTAATGAACTAAATATTTAACTTATTTCAATTTAATTAATTTAAATGTGAATATATATGCATGCCTGGTGGCTACCAATAAGAATAGCACAGAACCAGATTTTAATTTTAACTTAGGGTTCATTAGATTTTTATAGCTATTTCTATTTACCACAAGACTCTAAGAGGTGTTTTAACTTGAGACTTTATCATGGAAGAAGGATTAATGGTTACTTAAAAATGATATTCATAGCTAAAAATGATAAGTAATATTCAATTGGAATAAGTGAAAAAATATATACCAAATATGGCAAATAAGTCTCTGATATTTATTTCTAATTCCATTTCATTAAGTAGTTGTAAAAGTCTGGATATTCTCTTGTTTCTTATTGTAGGAAAAGTAAATTTACTCTCTTCCATTCTAGGTTCTTGGCTGAGACCCTCCTGTAATAAAAGGTATTAATAACAGAAAAACAAACAGAAGTTTAATAACACGTATGCTTCCTATACACATGACAGATACTCAGGAACACTGAGCCAAAATGGCTTGAAACCCCACCTGAAATTCCATCTTCAGCTATTATTTTTCTCCCCTGCCTTTGCTCACGCAGAGTTTTGCTTTGTTTTGTTTTGTTTTCTTTTATCTGTGACTGATCTGCTTTGGAAGCCAGGATTGGTGTGAGGTGCTGACTAATTGCTTTACCCCAGGAATGACCTCTGTCAAAATAATCCCAAAGTCCTTAGTTCTTTTTCTTATCTACTTGCTTCTGTGTGTGTCCACCCTGCTTCTGAGGGAAGAAAGGGATTTTATATTTCATTTCTTGGCATAAAGAGTAACTACAGCTTGAGTGTAACAAATTGGGTCCCCCACTGGGCTAAAGTTTCGGATACTATTAAGCAGTATAATAGCATGGTTGGAAATACAGGCTCCGGTGAAAAGCTATTCAATCAATTACTAACTGGATGATCTTGGGCAAATTATTTACCTTCTTGCATCTCAGTTTCCTCATTTATAAAACAAATTTTAAAATGTGCTTTCCTCTGCGAGTTACTGTGGGGCTGTGTATATAAAGCACAGAGTACGGTTATAATGCTGATGTAAAGTAAGCATTAATTCAAGTCAATTACACATTTGAGCCCCTGTTGAGTATGCCAAGGGCTGAAAAATGTGTCATGGAGCTGACAGTTTAGTGGCAATTCTGCCCGCACCCCAACCCCTGACTCTATGTTGATATATGTCGATAGCTTAATGGGAGTTCTCTTGTGTGTGACTATGTTTTCCTCTTGCTGCCTTTAGAATTCTCTCTTTAACTTTTGCCATTTAATTATGACATGTCTGGTTGTGGATCTCTTGGAGTTCATCTTGTTTGAGGTTCTCTATGATTCCTATAACTGGATGTGTGTTTTCTTCTTCAGGTTCAGGAAGTTTTCAACCATAACTTTATCAAATACTTTTCCAAACTTCTCTCTTTCTTCTCCCTCTGGAATCCTTAGAACGTGAATGTTAGTACACTTGATTTTGTCTCAGAAGTCCCTTAAACTGCTCTTTTTGTTTTGTTTTTTATCTTGATGTTCTATTGGGTGTTCTCTATTATTCTATCTTCCAGACCATTTATGGGTTCTCCTGTGATGCTGGGAGGGATTGGGGGCAGGAGGAGAAGGGGACAACAGAGGATAAGGTGGCTGGATGGCATCACCGACTCGATGGACATGAGTTTGAGTGAACTCCGGGAGTTGGTGCTGGACAGGGAGGCCTGGTGTGCTGCGATTCATGGGGTCACAAAGAGTCAGACACGACTGAGCAACTGAACTGAACTGAACTGATATCGTATAGTCTCCCCTTTATTCTTTCTAATTTGTTTTTTCATTTTGGCTACTGTATTCTTCAGTTCTGACTGTTGTTTTTTTTTATATTTCTAGTTCCTTGTTTAAATTCTGTGTTCATCTATTCTTTTCCCTAGTTTAGTTAGCATTCTTATACTAATACTTTGAACTCTTTATCTGATAAATTAGTTATCTCTGTTCCACTAGTTGTTTTTTGAGTTATTTTTTGGTTCTTTCACTTGAAACAAATTTATGTGCCCTTGCATTTTGATTTAACTTTCTTGGTTTCCATTAAACTAGGTGAAATAGTTACCAATTCTGGTCTTTAAGTTGTGTTTTTGTGTGGAAGCACCCCTATCTTCCTGGAGATGGAAATGGCAACCTATCTCCAGTATTCTTGCCTAGAGAATCCCATGAACAGAAGAGCTTGGAGGGCAATCGTCCATGGGATCACAAAGAGTCAGATACAACTGAACAACAACAACAATCATTATCTGCTCTGTGTGTGACCTTTCGCTTTGGTGGGACAGCTGAATCTGAAGTAAGAATAAGCTGTGTCTTCTTTCAAAGTGTGCTGACCCCTATTATCTTGTTGAGATAGAAGGGCTAGAGCCAGTGCCATGTGTGAGCTGGGATTTCTGCTATGCTCAGTGGTCAACAACACCCTGTAAGAGGTTGGGTTGGGCCCTAAGGTACTGGAGCAGAAGCCCTGAGGACTGGATTCTAGCTTGTTCCGTTCCAAGTGTGTGCTCTCCTCACTCTCAGCAATGATATCATTGGCCCAGAGATAGCAATGCTGGAGCAAGAGGGGCAGAGTGGGAGTCCAGTCTGGGCCAGAGCACATGCTGAGGCTGTCTCAGCACACAATCAGAGCTCCAGACAGTTCTAAGAGCACCAGTAATGGTTGCCCCTGTCACATTCAGATAGTGCCAGGCCCAAGCCAGCTCCTTCACACTGCAACTGCTATTGTCCTCATAGATAACAGGCTTCATTCTAGTTGGGAGCTACACAGGCGAGTAAGAGGGGTCAGGGCAAGTACTTGGTCTGGGCCAGGATGCAAGCTGGGGTAGGCGTGGGAAATCAGCCAGAGTAAAAAGCAGTTCAGTTCAGTCACTCAGTTGTGTCCAACTCTTTGCAATCCCATGGACTGCAGGACTCCAGGCCTCCCTGTCGATCACCAATTCCCAGAGTTTATTCAAATCTGTGTCCATTGAGTCGGTGATGCCATCCAATCATCTCACCCTCTGTTGTCCCCTTCTCCTCCTGCCTTCATTCTTTCCCAGCATCAGGGTCTTTTCCAGTGAGTCAGTTCTTCACATCAGGTGGCCAAAGGACTGGAGTTTCAGCTTCACCATCAGTCTAATGAATGAATATTCAGGACTGATTTCCTCTAGGATGGACTGGTTGTATCTCCTTGCTGTCCAAGGGACTCTCAAGAGTCTTCTCCAACACCACAGTTCAAAAGCATCAATTCTTTTGTGCTTAACTATCTTTATAGCCCAAATCTCACATCCATACATAACTACTGGAAAAACCATAGCTTTGACTAAATGGGCCTTTATTGGCAAAGTAATATCTGTGCTTTTTAATATGTTGTCTAGCTTGGTCATAGCTTTTCTTCCAAGGAATCAGTTCAGTTCAGTTCAGTTCAGTCACTCAGTCATGCCTGACTGTTTGCAACACCATGAATCGCAGCACACCAGGCCTCCCTGTTTATCACCATCTCCCGGAGTTCACTCAGACTCACATCCATCGAGTCCGTAATGCCATCCAGCCATCTCATCCTTGGTCGTCCCTTCTCCTCCTGCCCCCAATCCCTCCCAGCATCAGAGTCTTTTCCAATGAGTCAACTCTTCACATGAGGTGGCCAAAGTACTGGCATTTCAGCTTTAGCATCATTCCTTCAGAAGAAATCCCAGGGTTGATCTCCTTCAGAATGGACTGGTTGGATCTCCTTGCAGTCCAAGGGACTCTGAAGAGTCTTCTCCAACACCACAGTTCAGAAGCATCAATTCTTTGGTGCTTAGCCTTCTTCACAGTCCAACTCTCACATCCATACATGACTACAGGAAAAACCATAGCCTTGACTAGACAGACCTTAGTCGGCAAAGTAATGTCTCTGCTCTTGAATATGCTATCTAGGTTGGTCATAGCTTTTCTTCCAAGGAGTACGCATCCTTTAATTTCATGGCTGCAGTCATCATCTGCAGAATAAGCATCTTTTAGTTTCATGGCTGCAATCACCATATGCAGTGGTTTTGGAACCCCCCAGAAATAGTCTGTCACTGTTTCTATTGTTTCCCCATCTATTTACCATGAAGTGATGGGCCTGGATCTTAGTTTTCTGAATGCTGAGTTTTAAGCCAACATTTCGCTCTCCTCTTTCAATTTCATCAACAGGCTCTTCAGTTCTTCACTTTCTGCCATAAGGGTGGTGTCATCTGCATATCTGAGGTTATTAATGTTCTCCTGGCAATTTGATTCCAGCTTGTGCTTCCTCCAGCCCAGCATTTCTCATGATGTACTCTGCATATAAGCTAAATAAGCAGGGTGACAATATATAGCCTTAATGTACTCCTTTCCTAATTTGAAACCAGTCTGTTGTTCCATGTTGAGTTCTAACTGTTGCTTCCTGACCTGCATGCAGACTTCTCAGGAGGCAGGCCAAGTGGTCTGGTATTCCCATCTTTCAGAATTTTCCACAGTTGTGATCTACACAATCAAAGGCTTTGGCATAGTCAATAAAGCAGAAGTAGATGTTTTTCTGGAACTCTCTTTTTTTTTTTTTCAGTGATCCAACTGCTACTGCTGCTGCTGCTAGGTCACTTCAGTCATGTCCAACTCTGTGCGACCCCATAGATGGCAGCCCACCAAGCTCCCCCATCCCTGGGATTCTCCAGGCAAGAACACTGGAGTGGGTTGCCATTTCCTTCTCCAATGCATGAAAGTGAAAAGTGGAAGTGAAGTAGCTCAGTCGTGTCCAACTCCTAGCAACCCCATGGACTGCAGCCTACCAGGCTACTCCATCCATGGGATTTGCCAGGCAAGAGTACTGGAGTGGGTTGCCATTTCCTTCTCCAAATGATCCAACGGATGTTGGCAATTTGATCTCTGGTTCCTCTGCCT
>SJYC01086811.1:19-23275 GCA_006408675.1 Madoqua kirkii | reverse complement strand
ATTTATTTTCAGTGAGAATTGCTCTTCACGTAAATGTATGTTTGATACATTCATGCACAGCAATGACCTCCATTTCCTCCTACTCCACTTCTTGATATCCTTCCCCTATATTCACTATTATTGTAGATGACCTTTTCAGATACAATCTGAAGTTCACTTTGTGTGTATATATTATATCCTCTGTCTGTGGACCAATGTTTCTCAAACTATGAAGGCTGAAGGACCAGTTCTCTTTTTGAATCTGTTGCTATTAATAGACAGCTCACACTACACACAATCCACCACACAAGACAGAGAACACTAAAATCAATTAGCAACCAGTGCAGTAACACAAAGCTGTAGACTATGAGCTTGAATTTTACAGTGATAGCAAATTGCCATAAACGTTTCTAGACACTTTTCATTTGTATACCAGCTACAAACAGTGGGTGTACTAACTCCTGTAGAGATTACATGGCCAGTAGCTCTGATGTCAATTACATTAATATGGGAATAAGCCTACTATGTGCTTTGGTGCTACTGCAAAGGAATGGGTGGAGGAGGAAGAGGAGAAAACTTCCCATTCTAGTGACTTGCATATTAGATGACTGTGTATAGTTTGCACCCTGTTCATACTGGGAACATTAATATGCATCTATATCCACAGCAAATGAAGTGTTTTTTCATTCAGGTCCAGTGAAACCCTCCACCGTAAATAAGTTTTGCGGCTATTATGGGGGAAAGTTGAAGGAGAAAGTTTTCAATTTGCTTTTATGAAAGACTCAGAAACATAAATGGAAAATAATTAGATTTCAATTGACAGTAGGGTAAGGGACTGATGATAGTAGTAGTAGATATAGGGTAATATTTAGTATCCTAAATATCCTAATATATATGAAAGAGAATATTTACTAATCATTTTCCTGAAAAAAGTTAATACTGTTTTTTTAAAGTTATTTATTTTGTTTCCAAAGATTATCAACCATAAGTCAAATCAGATCATATCTTAAGGGTCATCTTTCATAAAGACATTTATTAAACTAGCTTATGACATATTTATAAATATAACTAATAAAGAAATGTGTTTGATCACTTACAAATTTTTTATAAACTAGGATGAAATGGATATACTTATTGAACTTAGGCATGAGGGGAATCACACCTCTGATTAGTCATATTTGTAGATATCTGCTATTTTCCAACTCTTAAAGAATGCTTTTTGATGATTTTACACATCATATGATGATATCTGCTATATTTTTAATTGGAAGATAAAGAAATGTAGAATCTAAAATTATCCATAATCCCAGAATTTAAATGCAAACACTAAATTACCTTGTGGTGTATTCGCACTATCATTACAATAATAGCGATTTTTTTGCTTGACGTAACTAGGCCTGCCTAAGATTTCTGCTTCCCATAGTAATAAGTTTCTGTGGGAAAAGAAGATTCCAAAACTTCAGCAAAACTTTGAATAGGAAGCTCTTTGTTGATGCAACCACTACGACATTGGACTATCTTGGTCTTGTGAATAAGACTCTGATATTCACAAAAGAAGAAATTATTTGGAGATTTTTAGCTCAGCAAGAATCAATTCTTAAGTCATATATAAATTCTTATAAATTCAGAATCAAAATTCAAGTTAATGAGGGTTGATTGTATCCTGGGCTATTGATAAAATTGCAATGCCACAGAACACAGTGACTCTCACCGAGTTGCACTCATTGCAGCTTCAACAAGGTTTGGGGAGGGCATATTCTTCCTGGCACCCAGCATCAGCGCTTTTTAATTACACTCTTATGTGGTATAAGGTAGACCTATAGGATGACCTACCAGAGGATGTCAGCACTTTTTGAGTCAGCACCAGCGTATTTTTTTACCTGGCTCTGCAGCCCCCTGTTCACTTTCAAAAGGATCAGGTTTCCTTTCTTTGGATCTTTCGCTTTAGTCCATTAGAGTTTCCCTAAAGACTATTTTATCAAACAAAGCCAAACCCTTTAGAAAAGATTGTAGTAAGTTCTTTGCAGAGTTATAGCCTATGTTTTGT
Source organism: Madoqua kirkii (assembly GCA_006408675.1). Taxonomy (NCBI): domain Eukaryota; kingdom Metazoa; phylum Chordata; class Mammalia; order Artiodactyla; family Bovidae; genus Madoqua; species Madoqua kirkii. The sequence continues at coordinate 21,249 of SJYC01086811.1, read as the reverse complement.
TTATGTATAGTGAACACTTACTGAGTTAGCACTCCCCACAGGAAAATCTGGGAAGATATCGGGGAAATGTTTTCAGTAATTGCTACTTGGTTTGATCTCCTGGTATTTTGTGGTGTGTTATGCAGCATTAATGGAATAGTCTGAGATTCTCAGAGTATAAAAGGGCTTCTAAGTACAGGTCTATTATCACTGGTAAGGGAGTCAATTTTAACTCTCAAAGGGAATCAAGCAAGTTGGTATTTAAATGTTGTTTTTGGAGGAATGTGACAACATGCCTATAGAAGATTTAATCCATTTCAATGTTTTGTGTGTGTGTGTGTGTGTATGAGCATGCCTAATCACAAATATTACCTGATTCCTCACTTTCAGGTACACAGAAATATCTAATAACGTCATATTTGGGGGCAACCCAGTCAGTTAACTTCAGAATACCTATCATAGATGTTTATTGTTGATGCTCAGTCACTAAGTCTTATCTGACTCTGCAACCACACGGACCGCAGCATGCCAGGCTTCCCTATCTTTCACCATCTCCCAGAGTTTGCTCAAACTCATGTCCTTAAGTCGGTGATGCCATCCAACCATCTCATTCTCTGTTGCCCCTTTCTCTTCCTGCCCTCAATCTTTCCCAAATAGATGTTTGTAATTTATGTAAATTTTTAAATTCCTGAAAAGTCTGTCAACTTCATTTAATTTGGCCTGAAAACTTTATTTCTGATCTCTAATCTTCAGTATTCTCATTTCTAATATTTGAGACTTGGAGAGTGACAGAGGAGGCTGTCATTTATAAGGAGAAGATCATAAGCAAGTTTATATCACTTACCACCTTGGTAGTTCACTAAGTTCAACTGCCCAGTGACTAAACTCTTCTCCTGGATCTGAAATCTGGCCTTGTCAATGGGTAATCAAAATGTTCATTAATTTGGTGGAAATATAAGCACATCCAACTATCTGTAGTCTTAAAGGTACACATTTTTATTCCATATTATAATGATTACAGCCATGAAATTAAAAGATGCTTGCTCCTTGGAAGGAAAGTTATGACCAACTTAGAAAGCATATTCAAAAGCAGAGATATTACTTTGCCAACAAAGGTCCATCTAGTCAAGGCTATGGTTTTCTCCAGTGGTCATGTATGGATGTGAGAGTTGGACTGTGAAGAAAGCTAAGCGCCGAAGAATTGATGCTTTTGAAAAGAGGTGTTAGAGAAGACTCTTGAGAGTCCCTTGGATTACAAAGAGATACAACCAGTCCATATTAAAGGAGATCAGTCCTGGGTGTCCATTGGAAGGACTGATGCTAAAGCTGAAACTCCCAATACTTAGGGCCACCTCATGTGAAGAGTTGACTCATTGGAAAAGACTCTGATGCTGGGAGAGATTGTGGGCAGGAGAAGGGGACGACAGAGGATGAGATGGCTGGATGGCATCACTGACTTGATGGACATGAGTTTGAGTAAACTCTGGGAGTTGGTGCTGAGCAGGGAGGCCTGGCGTGCTGCTATTCATGGGGTCACAAAGAGTTGGACACGACTGAGTGACTGAACTGAACTGAACTGATACTGCATCTTTATTTTGCTGTATCTTTAGTCTTGGATATCTAGAGTGTATTTCACTAAGACAGATGCTCCAGGCACATTCTCAATGTACCTGGTCTTTAGGTCAGGATGGAGAGGACAGTATCAGACTCTATGACTGGGATTCTAGCTAAGATGGACACTGGGAGCTGTTTTTCTGATGGTACCTGGAAATATGAAGTATGCTATTAAGAATCTGGTTTTTGAATTCCCACTGAGTTACTTCCTCAGCTACTTGGATAGCCTCTCCAACCCTTAGTTTTCTCAGCTGTGAAATGGGGTGAAAGGACATACGTTAGAGCGTTGTCATTATACTCACAAAAGATAGGGCATCTTAAGAACTTATGGGTAGTTGTCACTTTAGATAACTGAAGAAAAGAGGACGAATCTCTGACACTTTAAAGAAATTTAAAATGGGTGCAGGTATCTTAACTGAACCTAAAAAGTGATTCAATAAGCGAAGTTGTTAGGAGATATTGGGTGTTTACTGGGAGGATAACACAAAATCTTCCTGGTATACCTGAAGCAATTTACCCACTAAGTGTGCTATGGATCCTGATATTTCAAATTCATTTTTTTATGACCTTCAATATTTAAAAATGTGTGAAAACATAAAATAGGAAATAGAATAATAAAAGTTAATATAGATTGAGTGATTTCTAAGCAGCGTGAACTGTCACAGGATAGTTACCAATATTATTTAATCATGTCAGTATTAAAAATTATGGTTAATATTTATTGAGTGCTGACAGTGTGCCAGGCAATATTCCAAGTGTTTGATGTAAGCTAAAAAATCCTGAGTTAGATATGTTGTTATATTCATCTTAAAAATGAGGCACAGATAGGTGAAATAATTTGTCCAGTGCTTTGCTGCTAATAAACAGGCAAAATCAGATTAGGAATTTGGACAGCCTGAGTCTAGTATAGACTCTTACTGCCTAAATTTACCAGAGCATTCTATCTTCACCCAATGCCCTGCCTTTTATCTAAACTTTAATGTGTCTGTTAAAAAAAAAAAATGCTTAACTATGTTGTTGACTTTTAGAGTAGCTTGAAAGTACGAAAGAAAGAGGCTGTTTTACGTGTCAGAGTGGAAGTCTGGTTTAAATAGACATTAAAAGCGGTCACAAGAGAGTAGTGGTTGGGGTGGCTAAGTATGATGTCACTGGAGCCACATTCTTGGTTTTACATCTAGCTATTTTGGGCTTCCCTGGTGTCTTAGATGGTGAAGAATCTTGCTTGCAATGCAGGAGACCTGGGTTTGATTCCTGGATTGGGAAGATACCCCAGAGAAAAGAATAGTACCCACTCCAGTATTCTTGCCTGAAGAATCCCGTGGACAGAGGAGCCTAGCAGGCTACAGTCCATAGTGTCGCAAAGAGTCAGCCAAGACTGAGCAACTAACACCACCACTACTACTATGCTACTCTTGGCAATTATTTCTCCTTTTAGCTCAGCTTCCTTATCTGAAAATAAGTTTATTAGTACCTTCTCACAGAGAAGGCAATGGCACCCCACTCCAGTACTCTTGCCTGGAAAATCCCATGGATGGAGGAGCCTGGTGGGCTGCAGTCCATGGGGTCACTAAGAGTCAGACACGACTGAGCGACTTCACTTTCACTTTCCACTTTCATCCATTGGAGAAGGAAATGGCAACCCACTCCAGTGTTCTTGCCTGGAGAATCCCAGGGATGGGGGAGCCTGGTGGGCTGCCGTCCATTGCGTCACAGAGTCAGACATGACTGAAGCGACTTAGCAGCAGCAGCAGCAGCACCTTCTCATAGATTTCTCTGAGTTAGTATAAGTTAGTGTGACTAAAGTATTTAGAGCCAGTTCTGACATATTAATAATAAGCAATATGTAAATTAGTTAATATTATCATTTGGATGCATATGCAGAGCTAGAATTATGTCTTCTGGAAACAAATTTCAACACACTAAGAGTTGATTTAAAAGACTGTCCAAAGGTGGAACTAGGAGAAATGAGCTCCTCATCATTGGAAGCATCCAAGAAACCCAGATTTGGTATAACTTCTGAGAGGTCATAATGACTGGATCACTTCAGGCCAGCTCACTAGAAACTGACTTGTAATTAGGAGATTTTATGCTTCTGTGACCATTTGTAATCTTTATCTATGATGGCCACATCAGAGCAGTTAATACAAGAGAATGAAGAACTAAAGTAGTTAGAATAGTGAGGTGTACTGGGAAGAGACAAAGGCATAAGTCAGCAGAGGGCTTGACCTTGCAATTTGGGGAAAGTCCTTAACTGCTTTGAATTTTTCACACACACACACACACACACACACACACACACACACACACGCACACAGGGAGGGAGAGAGATGTTCTAGGATACAGTATATAACTTAGGATGTGTAAAGAACCATAGATCAGGGTTTCATTTACTATGAGAAAGAAGGAATCAACTAAGGCCTCAAGCGTGAAATACCACCCAGGATGACCTAAAGGTAAACAAGCAGGAGACATTGGTTTGCTGGAGGGGCTGAGTTAGGATATTAAAGCACAGAAATGGAGGAGCTCCAGATCTTGGAAACAAAACTATTAGCTGAATAAATCCACCTGAGACTTCTAGCAGCATCTCTCCCACCCTCCCAGTCAGAGCTCCATCAAGAGAATTCTGGTGAAATAAGTATCACTTCACCCTGCATTTCAGCAATCTCTGGCTACAATACTATAGAAGCCACCATTCTTAAAGAGTGTCATCTTTTATTTATTAGCATCATGAAACATCCTGGCAGTGACTGAATTATGCGATCAATGTAAATGCTAATCAAAGTTATCAACGTCGAGTGTTCTCTTCTCCACATGGCAGGTCCTTGCTGCTCCCATGATGCCAATTGCATGATTTGTACATAGCCCTAATTTGCTGATTACACTGATCTTCTCAGTTCCTGCTATTCTGAGTCCTTACCCTCTTGCTATTTTTGGTTTCAGTTCAGCATTAATATTAGGGAAATGCCATTAGGAAGAACAAGGTATTCAAAAGAAAAATCAGTCAGATAAATTTTAGAACCTAAAGTAAGTGACTCTTTTGAGTCTCTCAGTTATTAACCATTCAGTTTTTAATAAATAATTTAATCAGATTAGAAGGGAAACTGGTTTAAAAAAATATACATTTATTTCACATATAAGCCTCAGTCAAACCATAACAGGAATCAGTAAGTCACATGCCAAGTACAGAAAATTACTTCCTGCAATAAGTGCATCTTCTTTTATTTCATTGTATCAGATGGTAAGTATAAATTCATACGTAGATGCATTAGAACATCATTGTAGAATATGCTATTTCTTCCTGGACAGAAGGAGGGTTTCTGGAAAGAGAGGAAATGATTCAAGAGGTATTAAAAGGAAATTGAAGCTGGAGGAGGGGGCAGGGGATGGTTGGATTCAGTTTGGGACTAGCAGATGCAAACTGTTATATACAGAACGGATAAACAACAAGGTCCTATCGCATAGCACAGGGAAGTGTATTCAATTCCTTCATTTGTGTGTGTTCAGTTACATCTGACTCTTTGTGACACCATGGACTATAACCTGCCAGGCCCCTCTGTCCAAGGGATTTTGCAGGCAAGAATCCTGGAGTGGCATGCCATTTCCTCCTCCAGGGGATCTTTCCAACCCAGGGATCATACTTGTGTCTCCTACCCTGCAGGCAGATACTTTTCTGCTGAGCCACTGGGGATGCCTATATATGTAAATATATTAATATTTGTATGTAAATGCATGTGTATATAAATAGTTGAGATATATATATATATAATATATAATCTGCTAGATTGTTTCCAACTTTTTCTCTATTAGCATTAGTGGTGCAACTTATATATTAATATAAACTTTTATCTATTTATATTGTGACCTTAAAGTGGATCTCAAAAAATGAATTCACTAACTCCAAGGCAAGTCTTGTATTTAACTACTATGCATTCAAATAGTGTATCTGCTAGCATTCATTTGTATTAGTAGGTAGTGATACTGTATCAACAGTTTAATGTTTTCAATGAGAACGATTTTCTAAGAGTATAGAGATTTTTTTAATGCATCATTTTTGAAAGAGATTTTTACAGTTCAATTTGCAAAGTTCTCACCAAGCTGCGCTAAAATAAAATCTACCAGGTTATATTGAAATTCTTTGCTTGCAAACATAAGAAACACAAATTTATCACAGAAGTTTAATCAATAGAATATAATGGAAAAAAATATTAAATCTATAGATTACCTCAAAAGCTGAAAATCTCCCTCAAGGAACATTCTTTGTAGCAGATCCACTTTCCAGACTCACTCCAGGAGCTCAGAGCAGCAAGTGGCTTATTCTGCTCCACAGCCTTCCTGCCTCTCCCCACCTGTCTTGTCCCGTGGGCCCTGCTTCTTGCTGGATGGGGCTAGCCCTATTGGTTCAACAGGTCCTCATCTCCACTGCCACCATGTCTCAGTTCTCCAGAGTCTCTCCAGTCTTGTTAGGAGCTCAGAGCAGCAAGTGGCTTATTCTGCTCCACAGCCTTCCTGCCTCTCCCCACCTGTCTTGTCCCGTGGGCCCTGCTTCTTGCTGGATGGGGCTAGCCCTATTGGTTCAACATCTCCTCATCTCCACTGCCACCATGTCTCAGTTCTCCAGAGTCTTCTCCAGTCTTGTTTGGAGAACGAAGGATCTCATCCTTGGGTTTTTTTCTGTGAAGTGAGGCGTCTTTTGGCCTCTCCCATCCCTCCACGTGGGACCAGCCTTCTTCTTGCATTGGAGGCAGCACACACAGTACCTTTCCTTTAGCTCTCTCTCTCCAGGGGCTTTGCTGGCTGTGGGGCTTCCCAGGTGGTGCTAGTGGTAGAGAATCTGCCTGCCAGTGCAGGAGGCAAGAGGAAAGGGAGGAGGGTTCAGTCCTTGGGTCAGGAAGATCCCCTGGAGTAGGAAATGGCAACTCAGTCCAGTATTCTTGCCTAGGAAATCCCATGGACAGAGGAGCCTGGTGGGCTACAGTCCGTTGGGTCACAAAGACATAACTGAAGAGACTTGGCTGACTGATCGATCTCCCATCAGCCTGCTCCCTGTTTGGCAGAGATGACTGGGTGACTAACACTTTTTTGGTATAACAAGAGGAGAGATTGATTTATAAGAAACTCCATGGACTATTCTATTGGAATCAAGATAGAAAGAGTACTTCTGGATTTCACACCATAATAATAATTGCTAACACATATATTAATAACATTGCTAAATGCCAAGTCTGTTCCAAGAATGTTACATACAACTCACTTCCTCAGAACAGTTTTATGATACAGGCACGGTTATTCTCACTTTTGGGCCACTTGTTGCTGCTAAAACTGCTGCTAAGTTGCTTCAGTCGTGTTTGACTCTTTGCGACTCCATGGACTGCAGTTCAGCAGGCTCCGCCGTCCCTGGGTTTCTCCAGGCAAGAGTTACCGGAGTGGGTTGCCTTTGCCTTCTCTGGGGCCACTTGTTAGACCATAACTATTAGGGTTTTACTTCACTTGCAGTGAAATATCTCTGAACTGTTACAAAAGTATACTACCTACTCACTGAATTTGTATTATATATATTTCTGTTATATCAGTATATATCAACTTAAAATCAACTCCCATTTTATGACTTTTTGAGGTATAATTCACATATATAATTTACTCATTTAAAGTGTAAAATTCAGTATATTTTGAGTACATGCAGAGCTACAAAATCAATTTTAAAATATTTTATCATTCTCAAAAGAAATTCTATATTCATTAGTAGTCCCTATTTCCCTTGAAAACCTTGAAAATACTTGAGTTGTTTCCACTTTGGGTCTGATATGCATATTACTGCTATGATCTTACACGTACAAGTTTTTGTGTAGACATATGTTATTTTTCTTTCATATCTAGGGATAAAACTACTGGGTCATAGAGTAACTCTATGTTTAATCTTTTGAGGAATTACAAGACTGTTTTTCAAATATTAATATTCTCATCAATAGTATTTAAGATACCAACCTTGCCACATACTCAACAATATTTGTTATTATCTGACTCTTTTTTTTTTAAGAAAAAACATTGGAGTTTTGTTTTAAAAATCTATAAAAACTCAAAAACTAGTTCTATTAACACTAATGTCACTCCTTAAGATATATCCTGAAATATTTTAACATTTCCAACCCTATGATCAGGAAAATAATAATTTTAAAATACTTTCAAGTTTCTTTTAGTTTATATATTTTTTATTGAAGGATAATTGCTTTACAGAATTTTGCTGTCTTCTGTCAAACCTCAACATGAATCAGCCATAGGTATACATATATCTCCCTCCCTTTTGAACCTCTTTTCCATCACCCTCCCCATCCTACCCCTCCAAGTTGACACAGAGCCCCTGTTTCAGTTTCCTGAGCCATACAGCAAATTCCCATTGGAAATCCATTTTACATATGGTAGTGTAAGTTTCCTTGTTACTCTTTCCATACCTCTCACCCTCTCCTCCCCCTTCCCCATGTCAATAAGTCTATTCTTTATGTCTCTTTCTCCACTGGTGCCCTGTAAATAAATTCTTAGTACCATTTTCTAGATTCTGTATATATGCATTAGAATACAGTATTTATCTTTCTCTTTCTGACTCACTTCACTCTGTATAATAGGATCTAGGTTCATTCACCTCATTAGAAGTGACTCACATGTGTTCTTTTTATGGCTGAGGAATATTCCATTGCATAGATGTACCACTACTTCTTTAGCCATTCATCTGTCGATGGACCACTAGGTTGCTTCCATGTTCTAATATTGTAAATCATTCTGCAGTAAACCATGGGATACATGTGTCTCTTTCAATTTTGGCTTCCTCAGAGTATATGCCTAGGAATGGGATTGCTGGGTCATATTGTGGTTTTATTCGTAGTTTTTAAGGAAACTCCATACTGTCTTCCATAGGGGCTGCATCTATTTACATTCCCACCAACAGTGCAAGAGTGTTCCCTTTTCTCCACATCCTCTCCAGCATTTATTGTTTGTAGACTTTTTGACGAGAGTCATTCTGATCAATGTGAGGTGATATCTGATTGTAGTTTTGCTTTGCATTTCTCAAATAATGAGCAATGTTGAGCATATTTTTATGTGTTTGTTAGCCATCTGTATGTCTTCTTTGGAGAAATGTCTGTTTAGGTCTTTTTCCCACTTTTTGACTGGGCTGTTTGTTTTTCTTGTATTGAGTTGTATGAGCTGCTTGTCTATTTTGGAAATGAATCCTTTGTCAGTTGTTTCATTTGCTATTATTTTCTCCTATTCTGAGGGTTGTATTTTTACCTTGCTTATAGTTTCATTTGCTGTATAAAAGCTTTTAAGTTTAATCAGGTCCCACTTGTTTACTTTTGATTTATTTTTGTTATTCTAGGAGGTGGGTCATAGAGGTTCTTGGTTTGATTTATGTCATCAAGTGTTCTGCCTATGATACCCTCTAAGAGTTTTATAGTTTCTGGTCTTACATTTAGGTCTGTAATCCATTTTGAGTTTATCTTTGTGTGTGGTGTTAGGAACTGTTCTAATTTCATTCTTTTACATGTAGCTGTCCAGTTTTCCCAGCACTATTTATTGAAAAGGCTGTCTTTGCCCAATTGTATATTGTTGCCTCCTTTGTCAAAAATAAGGTACCCATAGGTGCATGGGTTTATTTCTGGGCTTTCTGTCTTGTTCCATTGGTCTGTATTTCTGTTTTTGTGCCATCCTGTCTTGATGACTGTAGCTTTGTAGTATAATGTGAAGTCAGGAAGGTTGATTCCTCCAGCTCCATTCTTCTTTCTCCAGACTGCTTTGGCTATTCGGGGTCTTTTGTATTTCCATATGAATTGTGAAACTTTTTGTTCTAGTTCTGGGAAAAATGCCATTCGTAATTTGATAGGAATCACATTAAATCTGTAGATTGCATTTGGTAATATAGTCATTTTCACAATATTGATTCTTCCTACCCAGGAACATTGAATATCTCTCCATCTGTTTATGCCATCTTTGATTTTTTTCATAAGTGTCTTATAACTTTCTGTGTACAGTTCTTTTGTCTCTTTAGGTAAGTTTATTCCTAGATATTTAATTCTTTTTGTTGTAGTGGTGAATAGGATTGATTCCGTAATTTCTCTTTCTGATTTTTCTTGTTAGTATATAGAAATGCAAGTGATTTCTGTGTATTGATTTTGTATCTTACAACTTTGCTAAATTCACTGATTAGCTCTGATAATTTTCTGATACTATCTTTAGGGTTTTCTATATACACTATCATGTCATCTGCAAACAGTGAGAGCTTTGCTTCTTTTCCAATCTGGATTCCTTTCATTTCTTTTTCTTCTCTGATTACTATAGCTAAGACTTCCAGAATTATGTGGAATGATAGTAGTGACAGTGGACACCTTTGTCTTGTTCCTGATCTTAGGGGGAATGCTTTCAGTTTTTCACCATTGAGAATAATGTTTGCCATAGGCTTATCATATATGGCCTTTCCTCCTTCTATGCCCATTTTTAAAAGAGTTTTAATCATAAATAGGTGCTGAATTTTGTCAAAGTCTTTTTCTGCATCTACTGAGATGATTATATGGTTTTTACCTTTCAATTTGTTAATAAGGTGTATCTCATTGATTGATTTCCATATATTGAAGAATCCTTGCATCCCTGGAATAAACCCAACTTGATCTTGGTGTATGAGCTTTTTGATGTGTTGCTGAATTCTGTTTGTTAAAATTTTGTTGAGAATTTTTGCATCTATGTTCATTGGTAACATTGGCCTATAGCTTTCTTATTTTGTGTTGTCTTTGTCTGGTTTTGGAATCAGGGTGATGGTGGCCTCATGGAATGAGTTTGGAAGTGTTCCTTCCTCTGAAATTTTTTGAAAGAGTTTTAGAAAGATAGGCATTAGCTCTTCTCTAAATCTTTGATAAAATTCTCCTGTGAAATCATCTGCTCCTGGCTTTTGTTTTTGGGGAGATTTTTGATCACAGCTTCAATTTCACCACTTGTAATTGGGTTGTTCATAATTTCTATTTCTTCCTGGTTCAGTTTTGGAAGATTGAACTTTTCCAAGAATCTGTCCATTTCTTCCAGGTTATCTATTTTATTGCCATATAGTTGTGCATAATAGTCTCTTACATCATTTGTATTTCTGCATTGTCTATTGTAACCTCTCCTTTATTTCTAATTTTGTTGATTTGATTCTTCTCTCTTTTTTTTCTTTATGAGTCTGGCTAATGGTTTGTCGATTTTATCTTCTCAAAGAACCAGCTTCTAGTTTTATTAATCTTTACTATTGCTTCTTTCATTTCTTTTTATTTCTGCTCATATGTTTATGATTTCTTTTTTTCTATGAATTTTTGGGTGTTTGTTTTTTGTTTGTTCTGTTTTTCCAGTTGTTTCAGGTGTAACAATAGACTGTCCATTCGATGTTTTTCTTGTTTCTTGAAGTAAGATTGCATTGCTGTAAACTTCCCTCTTAGGACTACTTTTGCTGCATCCTATAGGTTTTGATTCAGAGAAGGCAGTGGCACCCCACTCCAGTACTTTTGCCTGGGAAATCCCATGGACGGAGGAGCCTGGTAGGCTGCAGTCCATGGAGTCATGAAGAATTGGACACGACTGAGCGATTTCCCTTTCACTTTTCACTTTCATGCATTGGAGAAGGAAATGGCAACCCACTCCAGTGTTCTTGCCTGGAGAATCCCAGGGACAGGGGAGCCTGGTGGGCTGCTGTCTATGGGGTCACACAGAGTCAGATACAACTGAAGTGACTTAGCAGCAGCAGCATAGGTTTTGATTTGTCAGGTTTTCATTGTCATTTGTTTCTAGAAATTTTTTCATTTCTCTTTTGATTTCTTCACTAACCTGTTGTTTATTTAGAAATGTGTTATTTAATATCCATGTGTCTTACAGCTTTTTTCTTATAATTGATATCTAGTCTCATAATGTTGTGGTCAGAGAAGATGCTTGACACAATTTCAATTTTCTTAAATTTATTGAGGTTTGATTTGGGACCCAAGATGTGGTCTATCCTGCACATGTTTCATGTGCACTTGAGAAGAAGGTGTATTCTTCTGTATTTGGATGGAATGTCCTAAAGATATCAACGAGACCCATCTCATCTAATATATCATTTAAGACTTGTGTTTCCTTACTAATTTTCTGTTTTGATGATCTGTCCATTGGTGTGAGCAGGATGTTAAAGTCTCCTAATATTATTGTGTTACTGTCAATTTCTCCTTTTGAGTCTGTTAGTGTTTGTCTTATGTATTGAGATGCTCCTATGATGGGTGCATAAATATTTACAATTGTTATGTCTTCCTCTTGGATTGATCCCTTGATCATTCTATAATCTCCGTCCTTATCTTTTGTAATCTTTATTTTAAGGTCTATTTTGTCTGATATGAGGATTGCTACAGCAGCTTTTTTTTTTTTTTTTTTGCTTCCCATTTGTATGAAATATATTTTTCCATCCTCTCACTTTCAGTCTATATGCGTTTTGAGGTCTGAAGTGGGTTTCTTGTAGACAGCAAAAACAAAACATCATCTTGTTTTTCTATCCATTCAGCCAGTCTGTTTCTTTTGGTTGGAGCATTTAATCCATTTACACTTTAAGTCATTATTGATATATATGGTCCTATTGCCATTTTCTAATTGTTTGGGCTTGATTTTGTAGATTTTTTTTTCCTTCTGTTGTATTTCTTGACTATATAAATCCCTTTAACATTTGTTGTAAAGCTGGTTTGGTGGTACTGAATTTTCTTAACTTTTGCTTGTCTGAAAAGCTTTTTATTTCTCCATTAATTTTGAATGAGATCCTTGCTGGGTACAGTAATCTTGGTTGTAGATTTTTCCTTTTCAGTACTTTAAATATATCCTGCAGTTCCCTTCTGGCCTGCAGTTTCTGCTGAAAGATCAGCTGTTAAACATATGGATTTTCCCTTGTATGTTACTTGTTGCTTCTCCCTTGACGCTTTTAATATTGTTTCTTTGTGTTTAGTCTTTGTTAGTTTGATTAGAAGACAATGGCATCCCACTCCAATACTCTTGCCTGGAAAATCCCATAAACGGAGGAGCCTGGTGGGCTACAGTCCATGGGGTCATGAAGAGTCGGACACAACTGAGCGACTTCACTTTGGCTGGTTTCTCCTTGGGTTTATCCTGTGTGGGACTCTTTGTGCCTCTTGGACTTGATTGACTATTTCCTTTTCCATGTTGGGGAAATTTTCAACCATAATCTCTTCAAAAACTTTCTCATACCCTTTCTCTCTTCTTCTTCTGGGACCCTTATAATTCGAATGTTGGTGAGTTTGATATGGTCCCAGAGGTCCATGAGATTGTCTCAGCTCTTTTCATTCTTTTTACTTTATTCCACTCTTCAGAAGTTATGTCCACCATTTTACCTTCCAGCTCACTGATTTGTTCTTCTGCTTCAGATATTCTATTGAGTCCTTCTAGAGTATTTTTTGCCTGGAAAAATCCCATGGATGGAGGAGCCTGGTAAGCTGCAGTCCACAGGGTCGCTAAGAGTCGAACACGACTGAGCGACTTCATTTTCACTTTTCACTTTCATGCATTGGAGTGGGAAATGGCAACCCACTCCAGTGTTCTTGCCTGGAGAATCCCAGGGATGGGGGAGCCTGGTGGGTTGCCGTCTATGGGGTCGCACAGAGTCGGACACGACTAAAGCGACTTAGAAGCAGCAGCAGCAGCAGAGTATTTTTAATTTCAGTAATTGTGCTGTTTGTCTCTGTATGTTTACTCTTTAATTCTTCTAGGTCTTTGTTAATTCTTGCATTTTCTCCATTCTGTTTTCAAGGTTTTTTTGTTTTTGTTTTTTTAATCATCTTTACTGTCATTATACTAAATTCTTTTTCAGGTAATTTTCCTATTTCCTTTTCATGTATTTGGACTTCTGTGTTTCTAGTTTGTTCCTTCATTTGTGCAATATTTCTCTGCCTTTTCTTTTCCTTTTTTTTTTTTTTTTTAAGTTACTGTGTTTGAGGTCTCCTTTTCCCAGACTTCAAAGAAAGTTGAATTCTTTCCTTGAAGAAGGTTGAATTCTTTGCTCTTTTAGTTTCTGCCCTCTTAAAGTTGGTCCAGTGGTTTGTGTGAGCTTTCCATAGGGTGGGATTTATGCTGATTGAGATTTTGTTTGTTTGTTTTTCCTGTGATTGGCAAGGCCCAGTGAGGTGGTAATCCTGTCTGCTGATGATTGGGTTTATATTTTTGTTTTGTTTTGTTTTTTAGATGAGGTGTCCTGCACAGGGTGCTACTGGTGGTTGGGTGATGCTGGGTCTTGTATTCAGGTGGTTTTCTTTGTGTGAATTCTCACTATTTGATACTCCCTAGGGTTAGTTCTCTGGTAGTCTAGGGTCTTGAAGTCAGTGCCCCAACTCCAAAGGCTCAGGGCTTGATCTCAGGTCAGGAAGGAAGATTCCACAAGTGGTTTGTTATTGCATTAACTGAAATTAAAACAAATATCCAAAATCAAGAAACCAAAGATGAACCTCAGACAAATGGCAGTTACAAAATCAGGCAAATAATAACTAAAATAATGGAATATATACATACACATCCATGAGCTAAGTGAAAACAGTCCAAACAGAAATAAAATACAGTAGATTGATCTGGCAAACAAAGGAAATAAAAAATTATGTTTACCAGTTAGGAACAAAAGTGAAATAAGCAAAACTGGAAAACAAAACTAAAGCAAGGTGCCAAGTGTGGAATAAAGCAATAAAAACAAAACTAACAAATATATTGAAAGGAAAGGAAAGAAAGAATAGATATGTAAACTTAAATAGAGGTAGATGAAGAAGATTGATACATATTAAAGATTGACTGCAAGAGGAAAAAAAAACAATAGGAAAGGCAAGCAAAGGAATAAATATAGAAAAAAAATATAATAGGTTTAAAAGATTAAAATTTTAAAAAAGAGAAAAAAAATGGAAGAAGAAAAAGCGGGGGGTGGGTGTGGGTTGGGGAAAACTCCACAGAACTGCAAAAGCCCAATGTAGAGGCAGAGGTTTATAACAACAATAGAAAATGTGAGTGAATATACACATATACATGTACACCCATAAGCAAAATCAAAACAGTTCAAAAAATTAAAGTACAATAGATTGACCTGACGAACAAAGCATACCAAAAACTACATCTACCAGAATAAAACTAATTAAAGTGCAAACTGGAAAACAAAACTAAAGCAAGGTGCCAATTGGGGAATAAATCAATGAAAATAAAACTAACAGATGTATTGAGAGGAAAGGAGAGAAAGAAAAGAAAAAGATGTGCAAAAGATGTGCAAAGTTAAATAGAGGTAGATTTATATACATTAAAGATTAACTACAAAGTGAAAGAACAGTAGGAAAAGCAAACAAAGGAATAAATGTAGGAAAAAACAATAATAGGTTAAAATTTTAAATTTAAAAAAGAGGAGAAGAAAGGAAAACTCCACAGAACTGCAAAAGCCCAACATAGAGGCAGAGGTTTATGACAACAGTAAAAAATGTGACTGAAGAAACAAAAAAAATCTCAAAAGCTTAACTGGATTTCTTAGTGCCGATAAAATCAACAACTAAAACAGAAGGAGAAAAAAAGGAAAAAGAAAAAAAGAAAAAAATCCAAAAGAATCTATAGAACCAGTCAAAAAATAAGAATAGTGAATGTTTTTTCTTGAGTCTCTGCTGTTGGAGTCCTTTCCCATCCTAGGAATCACAGTTTACCTAGCCTCCCTAGGATGCCCTCCAACACTCTGCTGATCTCTGGACCTGCTCTAAGGGCTGCTCAGATTCTAATCTGCTGCCACTCCTGTGTGTTCTTGTCTCCAATGTCCACAGCTATCTGGGCTAGTGCATTTTCTTTTGTGAGAGCTCTCAATGGCCTTTTATATATTCCATAGACACAGAGTCTGCTTAGTTGATCACATGGGTTTAATCTGCAGTTTGTACAGCTGCTGAGAAGGTTTTGGGTCTTCTTCCTTAGCCATGCTTCCCCTGGGTTTCAATTGTAGTTTTATTTCTACCTCTGCATGTGGGTTGTCCACTGGGCTTTGCTCCTGAGGCTGCCCTGGAGGACCTGGGTTCGCCCCTGTGAGGGCCAGGTGTGGAGGTGGTGCAGCTGCTTGGGTTGCAAGGGTTCTGGCAGCACCAGGTACTTAGGAGAGTTGGCGGCTAGGGTAGCAGGAAATACAGTGTTCTAGAAGGTTACAGCAACCAATCTTGTCCAATACACTCCAGTATTCTTGCCTGGAGAACCCCTTCTCTGAAAGAGAAGCCTGCCAGGCCACAGTCTACAGCATCGCAAAGAGTCAGAAATGACCAAAATGACCCTACGTGCATAAACACAAGACCCTTTTTTTTTTTTTGCCTGTGGCAGTTCTGCCCCAGTGAGAGTTGAGCGTGAAGGTGGTGCAGCTATTTGGCTTGTGGGGACCCTGGCAGGGCCAAGTGTGCAGGGATATGGACTGCCTCTGCTGCAATGGCCCTATCAGAGTCTTGTTTTGAGCCTCTTGGAGTTGGTGATCAGAAGGCCCCTTTAGCCAGTCTTTCTCTGTAGCTCTGCCCGTTCAGGCACTTAGAGGGATCCCTCACCTGGGGTCTTTCTCTGTTGTTCAGCACATCAGGCACATAGAGGGGCCCCCTTGACTCAGGACCTACCCTGTAGATCTTTGAATCAGTCACTGAAAGGAGCACCTGGGTGGGGTCCTGCTCTGTAGTTCAGTGAGTGAGGCATTTGATGGGCCAGCTTCTCTACTGTTCAGCTGCGGATGCTGGCGCGTGGGGAGAGAGAGGCTATGGCGATGGCTCCACCCCTACACATGACTGAGCAGTATCACGTTGCTTCCATGGCTGCCTGGCTTTTCTCCATCTCATTCCTCACCATGATCTCCTCCCTCACATCCCCTCAAGCCATCTCTCCGCAGTCAACAGCGGCGCTCACCCTGGGACTGCTCCACAGTCCCTTAGCTCCAGCTCCCAGCTTCTGCTCCTTCCAGGACACCGCTGTTACTGCCCAGGGTGTGTATGGCTGCGGCAGACTTTCTGATTCTCATTCCATTTAGGCTGCCACAGATCAGCTGTTTCACTCTCAGCCTTGAGTGTTTCTCCTCTGACTCGACAATTGCCCCGCTGTGGGGATCAGACTCCTGCTTCACTTCCCCCACCTGCCAAGCAGGTCCAGTCCTTCTAACACTCCTGTTGTTTCCCCCTAGTTCCTTCATCGTACCGAGTTTTGCATAGTCCTATATATGCTTTTCCATCGGTCAGGTACTCCTGTCTGCTCTCAGCGCATGTTCTGCATGCACCTCTGTGTCTGAAGGTATAGTCCTGATGTATCCATGGAGAGAAATGAACCCCACATCCACCTACTCCTCCGCCATCCTGTTCTCCCCTTATCTGACTTTCTGATTACAGCCTTCCTAGCAGATGTAAAATACTATCTCATTGTGGTTTCGAATTGCATTTTCCTGATAGCTGATGGTTCAATTATCTTTTAAAACAGATTAATTCTAACTAAAAATACCTATGAAACCACAGATTTCTCTGATAATTGTATTTTAAAAACACATTAAATAAATAGATAATTTAATGTATGTTGCACTTGAAATTCGCTGCACTGTTTTATTCTCAGCACTTCTGTCAGCTTCTTTCTACTTTTTCATTAATTTTTATATGGAAATTTCGGCAGATGTGGAGCCAAGCTAAGAACACCAGCAATTCATAACAACATTAAATATTTTAAGGTTTTCATTGACCACAATTTCTATACAAGCCAACAATGAAATTTGGTATCACAAATGATCATATGAAATGTTAGACAGTAGTAATCAAAATAGATAATAGAACCCCCAAGAAGCGGCAGCTATCCATGCTCTACTCTGGCCATATGATAGCTACCGAACTGGGGTTCTTTGTGGTGGCCGCACATAATGAGAGATATTAGAAAACAAACCCTCAGTAGATGAGGACAATCCAAGTGATAAGGGTAATATATATAAACTCCAAATCAGAGCTTGAAATATCTGAGGATGTTTACACCAGAAAAGAGAAACCTAAGAAAACTGATAGTGATCTCCAGATCCATATATACCAATGAGAAACCAAAAATAGACTTGCTTTGCACCCTTGGGCTATAGTTTCAAAAGCATCTCCCAGTGGGACACACTGTTTTCCATTTGGAAGGTGATCCCAAAGGACTGAAAATAATTAAAAACCACAAGTCTGGGATTGAATCTTACTTGTTATAAACTAAAAAAAATTGAGGCTATTCTTATAACATACTTTCATTCATTTGTTATTGAGAGAAAGATACAGGTGAATTTATATCCAGTATAAGAGGAATTACACTCTGTTATCCTCAAGGGACTGTGAGTCACTCAGGAAGTTAGAACCAGTGTCTTGGAATAACATAAAGTCTGACTTCAATTCAATATAATGATATAGGATCTAATAATAGAAAGGTCAGAATGTAACCTGAAAATACACAGATGCTATTAGATGGATCCTGGTACTCAGTATGTGGCTAGATTTGATGTCTAACTTCCAGTAAAATAATATGTTTTTTATTTTAAAAACTGAGACTTTCTGACTTTTTTTTTCTTCCTTTAGCTTTAGGATTTACCTTACTCCTCCTAGATATTTATTGTGTATATCCCAGCCTTTCCCCAAATGTGGAACACTTGAGATTTATGATTTTAGCAAGTATATGCAATGGATTTTGTTTGTGGTACATGAACATCAAATCAAGAAGAAAGATATAATCACCTCGATTATTTTGGTCTGATCAAGTCAAGGAGAAGCTCAGTTTAATTTTGTCCCTCTTTAATATATCTTAAATTCTTACCCATCATCTTGTGTTCCATCTTTTCTAGACAAAACAATAATATCTAAAAATAATGTCTAAAATATTACTGTTTTATTTTACCTTTTATATGAATATGTTGTGTGAAATTGACTTACATTTATTCTAGAAATAAAAGCTCCTTTTTATGCAAAATGATTTAAATTAAAAACTAAATCAATGTAAAGAAAGATATTAAGTAACAGTACAGTTGGTATAGTTCAGGGCCAAATTTGAAAAAGCAGTTTGACAGTAACTGGACGTTGAGAAACAGAGCATGACAAGGAATACGTGTGTTTTTAATTCTGCATTTTAGCATCTATTATTTCGATTAGATGACCTTCTTTTCTTCCTCTTCATTCACACATATTTTGTACACTTTCATGGCAGCCTGTAACTATTTCTATTAGGGAAACTGGTTTTCTATATTTGTTTGCTTACTAGTCTACCTATTCTTTCATAATGTAAACTCCTTGCAAATAAGCAATGGATCTGAAATCACTGTTTCTCTCAGTAAAATGTATGTGATATATCTGATTTTCAATAACTTTGGTTGAATAATAAAACTATCTGCAAAAAGAATCATAATTTGCAAACCCAATCTAAACACTTAGACCTTTTCCCTCTTGAGTTACGCTCTACTCTGGACTTATAAATATTTCTCACTTGGATGCCTTCATGCAACAAGATCATATTACAATACTTTGCTTTCAGGTTATATATTTATAATACATTTATTATGTCTCCAAAGTTCTTAGGCTTTCTTAATGTGTAAGTTTTTGGAGAACAAAGTGGAGATTATGTCAAACTCCCTGTCATCAAGCAAAATGTTACAACAAATTAAGCATATCATGACTATATTATATAGGGTATATATAACATTTAACTCATTAGCAGAATAGCCACTAATGATTGTATAAAAAATGTTGTGCCCTTTAATGTCATTGGTCCAAGAAGCTTCGCTTATGAGTTTGTTTTAAATCTATGGAACTTAATCCTGTAATTGAGAAAATTCACTTGTAAGTAAACAACTGGAAATATTATCTAATGCAAGAATTTTGTAAGCATCCAGAATCTTCAGGACAACTCTGCTGACTTCCCAAGTTTCTATTGTGATTAAGTACTATTTAGTTTATGCTTGGTTTATAGGATTCCGCTGTTTTACTCTCACAGAAAACCAGAGTTTTTAACACCACTCTCATGTCTGTCTCTTCTCCTATCATGTTCTTCAACTCAGGGCCTGCATATCTGACTTACTGAGCGTGCTTCTAAAACTGACCGTATTTTATTATACATTTCTTTATCGCTTCTTTTAGAAGAGTTCTTTATTTCCCCAGGTATCAGAGACCTCACCATCTTATCCATGAAAGCATGGGAAGAAATCTATGTTTAAAACTCACCTTTTACTCAGTTTTGTGGACCCAAAATGTGTTTAAGGTGACGAAATCATCCCAAGCCTAGTACTTAATCTGCCAGAATTGTCCTCCTCCAAATGACATATTATCCCATCTTTCTTGTTGCAGATGTGGTAATTCATCTTTAAACAAATGTTTAGTGCGATTTTAAAGCATTTTATCCCTCTTTCAGAGCTCAGCTTGTTTTATTTCTCCTTACATGCTCTAAAATAAGGATGAGAATACATTTCTCATTAGAAACAAATCAAGTGAGAGGATAGTGAAACATCTTTAAAGCACTGAGAGAGAAAACTGTCAACCTGGAATTTTATATCTGGTTAAAATGCTCTTTCAGAACAGAAGCACTTTTCTTAGATTCCCTCAGAGAGGTGAGATCACAGAGAAAACCGCCACCCTCAGAGCTGGAGAGACAGGAGAATACAGAGAATTACAGCCATGGTCACCTAACTCGTTGCCGAATCTACTGGAGCCATAAAATGGTAGGAACGCTAGGAAAATAATTTTGACAAACCACCAATTCCCTAGGATGGGAATGAAAAACTCCTAGGGGTTAGTCTTAGACCCCCCTACTCCTCACATATAGTTTCAAGAAATATACCTCCAGGAACACTGTCAGTTTCTTGAATTAAAGAACCAAGAAACATCCCCTTGGGTTTTAGGCAGGGAAAGGATAAGAGTAATCATTTGAAATATACCTGGAACACCCTTCATAATGAAGTTCTGCTCTCCAGGGGTACCTGCTAACAAAAGCCTTGTATACCTGGAAGAAGGGCAGCTAGGAAACTCCACCCCACACTAGCTTTCCTCACCCACCCAGGAGCGAAGCAAAATTCAGAAATGTTTCTGAAGGTCGTAACCCAGTGCTTCAGTTCAACTAGAAACCTGAGAATTAGTCATAATGCTATGAAATGTTTCCTCTCCCAATTCTTATCACCACATCAACAGGGCTGTGGTAAAATAACAGTGGATTACAAGAGGAAGAGCTGGAAGACAAAGACTTTCTTTAAGAAGGTGCTCTTAGGGAGCCCAGAGACAACAAGATAGGACATAAATAAATAAATAAATAACCCTGAATGAAACTATAGCCTTTGGTACCTAGATATACAGAAAGTATTAAATACATTCTAGTTCCAGCTAGATTCATATTAAAGCTCACAATAAAAATATCTTTATCTTGGTTCTTATTACTCAATATATTATATCCAGGTTCCAACGAAAAAGTACAAAGTATATTAAAGGCAAGAAAAACACAGTATTTGAGGAATCAAAACAAGCATTAGAAGCAGACTCAGATATTGACAAAGCAGACTCAGATACTGACACAAATTTTGGAACTATCAAATAAGAAATTTAAATAACCATGATTAATATTTTATATACTCTATGGAAAAAATATGTGAACTATAAGAA
>SJYC01086807.1:0-17767 GCA_006408675.1 Madoqua kirkii | reverse complement strand
ACAAATGTTTTAGGTTATGATTATTATTTAACATTTTACTGTATCCAAATAACTTCTTTCAAAAATGTTACAATTTAAAATCCATATTAAAGTGGCCATTTTGGAAACTTTTATTGATTTATTGCTCACAACTATTTAGCTAATAGTATATGTTGAGGAACTTGGTCCATATGTCAGTAGGAGTATATTTGGGTAGTGTTTATTCTCCAACAACAATAAAATTTTCTACTTAAGCATTAATATTTTTTTAAGTCATTTTAGTGTGAATCTGGAGTGGGATAAAATAGGTTATAGATGTATTTACCTGATTATTTTTATTCAGGGATTCTGATCAAAGTGCTGAAGAACCAATAGAAGACAGGCAGACAGTTTGGGAACTAAGGAGGAGCAAGCAGTCTGACCAAAATTCAGGAGGGTGCTTAGAAGAAAAAAATCAGTAAGTCCTCAGGGAAGAATATTAATCACAAAAAGCATTGTGTTGTAATCCAAGCTTTTTAGTACTTATTCTGGCAATAACTTAGATGGTAAATTGGAGGAAAGCTAGACAAGAGGAAACAATTCCAAGTAGAAAATCATTGTGGTATCTCACATAAAAACTTATGAAGAACTAAGCTAAGGCAATAATGGTGGGTCTTGATAAAAAAGATAAGTCATTATATTTCCCAAACACCGTTGCTTGCATATTCTTTTCATGATTTTCCCTGTATTAGTATAGTGATACATTATTATTTCATATTTTCCTCTAAATTGTTATTGTTATTATTCAGTCACTCAATAGTGTCCAACTCTTTGTGACCCCATGAACTGTGACACTCCAGGCCTCCCTGTCCTTCACCATCTCCCAGAGCTTGCTCAAAGTCATGTCCATTGAGTCAGTGATGCCATCCAACCATCTAGTCCTCTGTGGTCCCCTTCTCCTCCTGCCTTCAATCTTTCCCAGAATCAGGGTCTTTTCCAGTGAGCGGGCTATTCGCATCAAGTAGCCAAAGTATTGCAGCTTCAGCATCAGTCCTTCCAATAAATATTTAAGATTGATTTCCTTTAGGATTGGCTGGTTGGATCTCCTTGCAGTCCAAGGGACTCTCAAGAGTCTTCTCCAATACCACAGTTCAAAAGCATCAATTCTTCAGCACCCAGTCTTCTTTATAGTCCAACTCTCACATGCACACATAGCTACTGGAAAAACCACAAATTTGACTAAACAGACCTTTGTCAGCAAAAAAAAAAAGTCTGTTTTTTAATATACAATGTAGGTTTGTTATAGCTTTTCTTCAAAGGAGCAAGCTTCTTTTAATTTCATGGCTGCACTCACCATTTGTAGTTATTTTGGAGCCCAAGAAAATAAAGTATGTCACTGTTTCCGCTGTTTCTCCATCTATTTGCCATGAAGTGATGGGACCAGATGCCTTGATCTTAGTTTTCTGAATCTTGAGTTTTAAGTCAGCTTTTTCTCTGTCCTCTTTCATCTTCATCAAGAGGCTCTTTCATTATTCTTCACTTTTTGCCATAAGCCCTTAAAAATGACTATTATTCAAATACATTTTGATTAAAAACATATCATCCCTCAAGTGTAAAATGAGAATAATTTATCATAAATAGAATTTAAACATAAAATTGGCAAAGTCAACTCTCTCAAAATCTAACTTATCAAAGTTTTCTGAAACATCTCTATTTGTTAAAATGAGAGTTTCTGAAGTACTATAGAAGCACTAAAGACATATTAAGTCTAAAAAAGAACTTTCTCCTTGATGTAATCTGAAGGATCTGAATTTTTTAAATGAAAATTGTATAATTAAAAGTAATTTTATTATGTAATTTAATGGTATCTATTGCTATGGTATTATTTACTAAAATTATCTAGTAAATAATAATAGTGTTGTCACTTATGGAAAAAAATCTGCCTCCAATGCAGGAGACCCGGTTTCGATTCCTAGGTCAGGAAGATCTTCAGGAGAAGAGAATGGCAATCCACTCCAGTATTGTTTATTGTTGCCTGGAGAATACAACGGACAGAGGAGCCTTGTGGGCTACAGTCCATGGGGTCGCAGCGAGTCAGATACGACTGAGTGACTCACACGACTACTTGAAAATGTTAGTTGAAACTTTGTGATTTAGATTAGAAGGAAAAAAAAACTCAGGAGAGAAAAAAATCTGAAGGATAACCACACTAAGCGCGAAAGAAACAAGAGCAACCAAAGCGCTAAGCAGAGGCTCCAGAGATGAAGGTGTTCCATAGATGGAGGGAGAATTTTGGTGGATTTCAGTTTCTAGACCTGACAGATATATACAAAGAGAACTCTAGATAGTGCATGAAATGATTAGTCAGTGTAAGTGGACTGAAACTGAAGGCAGGTCACTGGAGGTTTCACCCATACACATCTGATGTTTCACCTACACACACACGAAGTAATCTGGCATCCAGTAGTCACTGAGGGTTGAATTGTGTGTCCCCAAAATTCATCTTGAAGTCCTAATCCCCCAGTACCTCAGAACATGAACTTATTCATTTACAGAAATGAAAATGCAGTTATTAGGACAGGCCTTCATCCAATATAAATGATATCCTTGCGGAAAAAGTGAAACTTAATACACAGGGGAAAGATGATGTGAAAAGACATCATAGGGAAATGCCATCCATCTATAAGCTAAGGAGAGTGACCTAGGATAGATCATTTTTTTTATGACCCTCAAAATGAACCAAATCTGCAATACCCTAACTTTAGACTTCTAACCTCCAGAGCTATGAGACAAGCAATTTTGTTGTTTTAAGTTATTCAATTTGTGGTGCTTTGTAATGGCAGCCCTAGAAAATACAAATCTAGCTGATGTCTGTGCTCAGTCGTGTCTGATTCTTTGCAACCCCATCGACTCTAGCCCGGATACATTTGCTGAAAAGGATAATGATGAATGGAAAGTGGTTGGGCTTCTTGGTTTTCCTACTTTTTTTTTTTTAAATCAGCTTGAAATGGACTTTTGAAAGAACATAGTTATAAAACCCAAGAGAGAGAGGATAGCAAGAGGGACCTGGTTTTCTCTGCCCTAGAAAGCTAACACTACACTTTTAAGAAGCAAGGAGTAAGGTTGGAAGTGGTGGTCCTTATTGCTTTCTTATTGTTAATAGTGGGCTTACCTAGTGGCCCAGTAGTGGAAAAAAAAAAAATCTATGTGCAATGTAGGAGATGGGAGTTCAGTCCCAGGGGTTGGAAGATCCCCAGGAGAAGGAAACGGCAACCCACTCCACTATTCTTGCCTGGAAAACCCCATGAACAGAGGAGCCTGGCAGGCTACAGTCCATGGAGTCACAAGAGTGAGACACAACTTAGCAACTAAACTTCAACAACATCATTAAGGGTAAGAAATTTACCTCCCAAGGCTTTTTTCTTTTAATCAATGTTCTCTCAAATATCACAGCATCATAGAGGTGTAGAGACAGCCTGAAAGCTCTAGTATTAATATAATCTGCATTCATATTTTAATTTCCTTTGGTGAAAACTAATCCTTGGCAAATTAGCCGGCATTTGCTTTTCAGAGGTGAAGTACCTCTCCATTGTGGGAACCATTCCGTTCACATCTTTTTTCCTTGATGCATTTACTTGCTCAGTATCTAGGCACTTACTACACAGAGATTCATGTTGGAGGGAATAAGTTTTTCATTGCACATGACACCTTGAATTGTAATACAGGAGCCTACGATACTCTGATGTGCACAGAACTTGAAATTTTAGCGAATCAGTCCACTGGGGGTTGGGATTTTTCTATATAGTCTAAAATATTTCTGTTCCTGGAAGACAGCAGGAGGAAGAACTGCTGTTTGAACCAGAGTCAGGTGTAGTATGGGGTTTTTTTTAATATATATAAAAGTGAATGCTGTGCAGACTGAGGTGGCTCCTTTTCCATCTGTCAGCACATTCTTTACAACCACGCATAAACCTTATTATCACACTCAGTGTGTTACTGCAAAAATTATCCTGGTCCTCAGAACAGTCTGTCTACAGCTTTGAGTGGAATTCAAACTTCGGTGCAGTTAATGTAAAAACAAGCAACCTAGTAAACGAGAGGAAAAGCGATAGACATTTACCTTCCACAAAAAATTTGCTAGAGCTCCTTCATTTTGTCATATGTACAAGGGTAAATATTTTGCATGGACTAAAATATGGGCTGATGACACACATTTGGCCCTGATACAGTTTTCCCACTAGAAAAAGGCATAAGAAGAATATGGCAAAATTTCAGATTTTTTTTTTTTTTTTACATTAACCTTTGAATTCTGACCTGGTGTAGTTGTATGTTTAGGGGTATATTTGGATAGAGACATTACTGCCATCCTGTTCATATTTATGGGCCTGACCTTTGTATTATAGTAGCCTGCTTTGAAGCACAGTTATTTTTAATTGCTTTATGTGTCCGCAGAGACTGTTCTTTGCCTCTGTCAGTTATATACAGTACCTTGGCACATATGTTTGCTCAATGAATCTTTCAATGACTGAATATTTACAACCACATCTGAATACAAGAGGAGGAAGTGCTACATTTTGGGGTAGTGTGCGTGTTGTGTCTTTGTGTGAAAATGTGTTTTATTGTCAACGTTGCCGTATACTTAATGAGGTGACAGGAAGAATTAAAAGTGACAGATTGTTTTGGCTCCACTGGGGCCATCTGAGATATAGTCTCCTATAACGCAGCTCAATAAACCCAGCCTGTGTGAAGCCCTCAGTGTGGGATTCATGGCTGCAGCACGGCTACTCACAGAGGCTTAATGAGAGACGGGGGCTGGGCGGTAGGAGGCTGAAAATGCCATCAGAAGACAACAGCAAGCGCGGTGTCCCAAAATCAGACCTGAAGTCTGCAGGAGTGCCATGATCACCAGTGTCCTGATAGCATTATTCTCTATGTGCTTGATTACGAGCTGGACAGACTGATTGCCGGAAAGGCACAACTCGGGAGAACTCGTTTGGAAAAGAGAGATGCCCCCTCCCTTTTTATCTGAAGACAGCATGTGTTCTGTGTTTTAGTTCATGATCTAGTGGTAAAGAACCCGCCTGCCAATGCAGAAGACATTAGAGATGCGGGCTGGATCCCTAGTCAGGAAGATCCCTGAAGAAGGGCACAGCAACCCACTCCAGTGTTCTTGCCTGGAGAATCCCATGGACAGAGAAGCTTGGTGGGCTGCTGTCCATACAGTCACAAAGAGTCGGGCTTGATTGAAGGGATTTGACACACACATAGCATATTTTCTGTGTTCTTCTAGCAAATGGTCAGTTAGGTGCGCACAGAAGAGATAGGAGAAAACACGTTCATTCTAGCCTTAGCTCCTAAAGAGGGATCAGTGCACTCCGTGCAGAGTCACAGGGGAATATCAAGCTGTAGTCAGGTAGCAGATGACACGAGCAAGGGGAAAGATGAGGCAAAAATCTTTACTGGAGCTTCCATGAAAAAGTCAAAACAGCAGAGTAAACAATTAGCATTGGCTAGTTTGAATGGTTTTGGTGGTCTCTAGCTGCCTGGTACCTACCCTGGGATAATTCAGTCAGAGGAATATTGTTTTCTGAGATGTATGGGCCCACAGAGGAGGTTTGGCTCTGAAATAGCTTACATATCAAAGGTATACCCCCAACTGAGTCCTTTCCTGTCTCTAAGCACTGGCTAGCCCCAGAAGGGACAGTCTCTCCCCAGCCAGAAAGTTTTTTTAAGATGACAAAATATCATAATATACAAAAAATAAAATATTCATATATACAATAGAGCATTGCTGTGAAGTTTCTTCTGCAAATGGGTTTCTGGATTGTGACAAACATATCTCAATATATCCATTGATGGTAAAATCAGCTGTGACCCTGCTGCTGAAGATGTGGTCCCTGCAAAAAGAGATTCTCTATCCCATGAAAGCTTATTAGGCAAGCAAATTCTCTGCCCCGTTCCAGATCTCCAGAATCAGAATTTCTAGCTTCTAGAAGAGGAAGGGGAAGAGAATCTAAGTTTTATTAAACATGCCAGATTGCCATTCTGCACTTTGAAGCCATAGTCTTTAATAGCCCATATAAGTAATTATGAGAAATGAGAAAAGAAAAAAAATTCTGCTTATCAGAGAGCCAATTGCATCTAAGGTAAAATGTCAGTTAACAAATGCCAATTAAGTAGACTCCTAAAGACAATTTAAGTTCTTACTGCCCTGTGTATTACCTTGGACCCTCAGGAAATCACATTCTGTCTAAGATTCAGCCTCCCAATGGGTAAAATAAGGAAGATAATAGTACCTAACTCTTGGAATTTATGAAACTTAAGGGTAATGATTTTGTAAATATAATTTGCAGGCAGTGATATGTAGATAAATATTTGTTGTCTTCATATTAAATAACCCTTATTGGGCATGCCATTTGAAGACAGATCACAATGAAACAAGTTTACAACAAGACTGAGATAATACCATTACCTTATATTTATTAGATTCTTATTGTGTGCCAGACACTAAATTAAACATAGTACATACATTATCCCATTTAATTCTCAAGACAATCATATTAAAGAGGTTATAAAACTGTACCACCACAATTTTTGAAAGAGAAAAGTAGATAAAATATGTTAAGTCATTTGTTACAGGATGTGCAGAGTTCCAGGCCTATGATTCACACTCAGAGCTATCTGACTTCATGTGCTTTATTAGCACCAACACAACACAATTCCTTCTCTGGGAAAAGAAAACAATTTTCATTGTATTTTCTAGCACCATAACTTTATCTAAGTCTTGTTCTATAGTATCATGATTGCTGAGCAATAATGATGCCCATGAATTACAGTAAGATGCCTTAGAATTTAAAAAAAAAATGTGGGTACAATTCTTTGAGTAGTAAAATAGAAAATGATAATGTATTATTAAAAATTGTAATAATATGTGAAGATGCTAAAAAGGGTTTTAAGACCTCACAATTAAATTAGTGTTGCTCTAAAGGAGCCCTCAATCACCCCCAGCAACCACCATGTCATTCCTGATACACTATTTTGATCCATCCAATATATAGGTGCAAAATAAAAGATCAATAATTACTTAAACCAGAGACATTTCAGATGTCAGGAGCTTACCTAATATAGCAAGTTCCCAGGGACTGACAGTATAAGTTGCTTCACATTTGGTTTCATTTTTCACTGCCAGGGAAATAAGGGTTTGGAGTACTGAGAGTGACTTTGGACTGCTGGATCCACATAGCTTGTGCATCCTAAGGCTGACACTGCCTTCCTCCTTCCTCTCTTTTCCCTTGTGTGTATGTTGGGGAGTGGAGAGAGGATCTCTCTTTCTCCTTTCCTTAAGCAGCCTGCCCAGGCATTGCTGATGAGTGTTTGTTTGTTTTTGTAGACTAGACAGTGAAAAACAAAACAAAACTAAAGCAAGCAAAAGAAGAGATGAGAAACAGAGCAACAGGAAGACACAATACCAGCTACCTTCTTAAAAGGTGAGTCATTGTGCCCTACAATGATCTGAGCATTTCCATGCACAGTGCAGAATAAAGTGCCCCAAACTGTCCTTTGCTCACATTTCAAAATGTGAAAAGGGTTGTCCTAGTTTCAGTCATTTGCTTTTATTCTTCTGCTCAAAGGGAGCTAATGAAACAAAAAAGAGAGGTCTAAAAGCACTGCTGTCCAGGCGAATTGTGTGGGAAGCGGCATTCCCATCCTTAGTCCTGCTCTTCCCAGATTGTTTCTGAGCCTCAGTAAGCATTCTCTTGGTGAGACAGACTCTCCTGGATGACAGAACTTCTTCTCCAAGTGCTCAGCCTTTCTCATCAAGTCCAGATGAACACCACTTAGTCCACTGACCAGGTTGATGGAACATAATATTAGGGAAGCCAAGAGTTATTGAAGGTATGAAATCCCCTATCCTTGTAGAAACTGAAAGTGCAACCTTTCCATACTTGTGTTTGTTCTCTTGATTATCTGATAAGTTGGATACAGCTTTCGGGGAGGTGACTTTATTGTAGAATAGATATTTTAAAGCCCTATGAACTTAGGAAATACATTTAATCTTTCTTAGTTTCACCTTCGAAATATGTTATTGGAAGTATACAGCCTAATTAATGGAGAAGGGATTGTAAAGTTTAAGTTAGATGAAATGTTAAACTATTTCTTCCTTCTTTTGGCCAGCAAACATTTAAGTTCTTACCATATTCCAGTACTACACAAGACTTATTACAATGAAAGCCTTAAAGAACTTACGGTTTACAACTGAAATAAATATTCTAGAGTTGAACTTTGCTTGAAATAATAATTATATCTTTAGCTTCACTAACCTTTAGTAAAATTTAGCCCTTTTTAAAATTAGGATTGTAGACAAAACCCACAGTAGAACTTTGTCACAATAAAGATGACAGACATCATATTAGAGTGGCAGAAGATATTCTGAAATATTGTTTTTACTCACCACTACTTCCAAAGTACAATAGTTAGTGGACTTACTGCTAGACCTTCTCAATTTTTACTCCTTTTATAAAATGTATTTTAAATATATAATATACTACAGTTTGTTAATATTTTGGTAACTTTATATCATTATAACTTTTTTCTTTGTAATTAATTTTTTTTGCCTTCTGAGTTTAAAAACGTGATTATGAGAATGGGTCTCTGGGCTTCATCAAATCACCAAAGGGGTTCATGGTATGAAAAGATTAAGAATCTTGGCTCTAGAAAAAGTGATGCTTAAATAAATCAACAATTCCAATACATTATAACTAATGTATTGCAGTAGTACAGTTAATGTCATGGTATGAATAATGTCACAATCTAGGGGTGTGTGTGTGTGTGTGTGTGTGTGTGTGTGTGTCTGTGTGTGTGTGTCTGTGTGTGTGTAATGAGGTTTGGGGGAGAGCAGATTTAGATTAGCTTTAGAAAATTTCAATGGCAAAAGAGTGCTTTAGCTAAACCTTAAAGAGAAGGTGAGAATTAGCCAGGCCAAATTGAAGGTCAAGTGAGGATAAGATACAAGGGAGAGAAGATGGACATTACACAGCAAGCAGGGGTGTGTGAGAAGGCTGGGTGTACCTGGCAACATGTACACGCAACAGCATGGGTAATAAGGCCATGAAGGTCAATAAGGGCCAGATCAGGGAAATATACAGATTGTGAAGGAGTCTGATAATTACCCTAGATGAGGTGCAGGATCATGCTAGCATTTTCAGCAGAAGGATGCTCTCAGCAGATCTGTGTTAGAAAGATCAATTTAAGTGTATTGTGAAGGATAAATACTGGGGTGTAGCAATTGTAGGGTTGGCGGGGGGCAGTCAAGGGAGGAAGAAGAGCTGTTAGGAGACTTCAGTAGCAATCCAGGCAAGAAAAAAACAGGGCCTGAAGCACTGCAGTGGCAGAATGTGAAATTACTTTGTACATTGTAAAATATCACAGTGATGCTGAGAGAAGGCAAGAGGGAAAGAAAGAAGAAAGGAGAAAAGGAAGTAGAGAGGGAGGGAAACAGAAGGAAAACAGCCAGGGAGAGAAGGGAGACAGCAGAATTGAGTCTTCCACTAAGCAGACATTTGAAGTCAAAGTGTTTCATTAAACTACAATCACAACTGTTAGTCTGCCTGAGGTGTGATGGGATTACCAGTACGCCAAGTCTCAGCCAATCAGACAGATGGCTGTTGATTGGTTCCACTGAAAACTAATCAGAACCCTTCTTCAGTGGTTCAATTGTTGTACAAATAGCCACAACCCAGGTGAACAGAATCTGTTACCAAATACACATCCAAAAGGAAACGGAAATGTGGCCCAATTTCTTTTTTGACAGTTCACAGTAGCTAGGCTTGTTTACAAGTTTCCAGAGACTGACAGCCCATACATATACACACACACTTCTGGAATTTTGTATTTAAAGAACATAATATTGACTGTATTTCATGGTAGATTCAAGGGAGTTGCAGGAGCACATCTAAGGGTATATTCTGACTCAGAAGAAATAAATTAATACATGCCCATTCTAACACAGAAAATTTTAAGGGAAAAAAGCATTCTAAAAGCAGTCATTCCAAGTGATATCTAAAGATGGCTTTAAGAGAACCAAACTATTCTCACTGAGCTAAATTATGTTAATTCTTCAGTTCTTTTTCTTTCCTTTTCTTCCCTCTTTTATATTAATGATGTCAAGAGAGAATCACCTATTAGACACCATTGAAGCTATTTTAAAGCATTTTAAGGTTATTGACATTCGTTCTTTTACACGATTATATTCCAAACAAATGACATTCTGCTTTCATCTGGATGAATTTCTGAGAATTGCATAATTGTCCAGAAAAGAACAAGTTTGATCTTCGAAAATACTCAAAGTCAAAAGGGCTAAGAGGGCGTGTGTGGAGGGCACAGATACCCACTCCAGTATTCTTGCTTGGAGAATCCCATGGACAGAGCAATCTGGTCCATAGTGTCACACAGAGTTGGACACAACTGAAGCAGCTTAGCATGCGTGCAAATGAAGTTACATATAGTCTCAGAAGAGATCTTAAACAACTCTGTCCATTCCACAATAAATGTTCTTTTCAAAGTTGACAATTCAGCAGATCCAAATCCACTTATCAATGGATTTCTTCCCTGGTGGCTCAGATGGTAAAACATCTGCCTACAATGCGGGAGGCCCAGGTTTGATCCGTGTTGGGAAGATCCCCTGGAGAAGGAAATAGCAACTCAATCCAGTACTTTTGCCTCGAAAATCCCATGGACCCAGGATCCCGGTAGGCCACAGTCCATGGGGTCTCAAAGAGTCGAACATAACTGAGTGACTACTCTTTCACTTTCTTTAAATGTGGGGGGTGAAAAAGGAGAGAAAAGCAGATAATCCCAAATAAAACAGGAAAAGCGAAGGACAGTCTTAGTGTAAAAGTTCACAAGAACAGTGACATCATAAAAACATAGAATTAAAATTTTAAGAAAATGTCAACATAGCTTTTTTAGGATAAAAGTTATGTGAAGGGTGCTATTTCCGTATTAAGTAGATTAACATCTAAATCTGTGTTTTAAACAATGTTGATGGTACTTCTGAAGATAAAGAATGATGTGTTCTTATTCCCAAGGTTTAGGGTTTAAAAATGAATGCAAGACCTACCCATGGAACCCTTGCCATTTTGAGGAACTAGGCTTGTGGAACATCTGCCAGATCAACAGAAAGAAAAATTCTTTATTGTATTCAGTTTTTCTAGAGGCAGAAGTATTTCAACACATTCCAAAAGCCCCTAATGATACTTCACCCAATTCAGCCTCTGGAAGCTTGGTACATAATTAATGAGTTAGTGAAAGTTCTCTAGAATTAGTTTTCATCTAAATAAAGGTGTCTGATGTTTATCTGCACCCTTTGTACTCATTGTTGCCTTGAATATACCGAGCTTCCTGTCGGTACAGGGAACTATCGATTTGCTGACTAATCTTTTTATCTGATCATTATAGATTGTAACTCTGAGTCTATAACCTTTACACACACTGCTATTGTGGTTAAATAAAATGCAATACAAAATAATTAACACGTTCCCATATTGATATTTCTCTTCCAGGCAAGAGTAGAAGTGAGACTTTGATGTGACAACTGGCCATTTGTATTTTTAGAGAAAAATATAAACAGAAGATGAATATACAAAATGTACTTCCTTAATATAAATTATTCAGGAAGAAATAGTATGGAGCCTTGGGGAAATCAACAGCTTCTTCAATTGGATTGCTTCTGTCACTGTATGGACACAGTCTTGTTTGATGTCCTCCCACCATTTGTCTTGTATGGAGTCTTTTATCTAAATCCAAAGTAATGCAGTCATCAGGGCTGCAATTCAATAATGGCTCCACAGGAGCTGTCATCCACAGTTTGCTATTCATCTTGTAAAAGGCTTTGAGTTTTCAAAGTACCAACTAAGGTTGGCATTTCAGTGCTGCAGACAGATCGCTTAAAGTTCCTTTGTGTTCACAAGAAAAGGAATGAAATGGAGAATGGGGGGGGGAGGGGCGATTAAATGGCCAACCTGCTACTCTACCTAACTACCTAGGGGTAACCCCAAGCTACCCAAGGGAGTGAAGACATTAGGTGATCTGACCCTCACAGTAATGGGACATCATGATGAATGGGGAACTCATTGAGCGGTGTTTTGTTCACACTGAGCTCCACTGCTATAATTAAGAAGAACAATTCATGGAAATTGAGAACAGAAAAAAGGGAAGTTAAAAAA
This sequence comes from Madoqua kirkii, assembly GCA_006408675.1. NCBI lineage: Eukaryota > Metazoa > Chordata > Mammalia > Artiodactyla > Bovidae > Madoqua > Madoqua kirkii. The sequence goes on along the minus strand of SJYC01086807.1, from coordinate 5,585 downwards.
AAAAGGCAATGATGAGGAAGTTTATTTCTTAAAACATTTTCAGAATCAAAGCATCTTAGAATTTAAAACATCATTAATGGATTCAGAGATGGATAAACTTAAAGCTGAAGATATGAATTAATGTGTCCAAGTTCTCGTGTATGGTTATTCTTTGTACGTGTTCAGAACTGGACTGTGCGTACCATTACTGGACCTGATTGTTGATTTATTTGGCTGGAAGTATGGATATTTCCCTGTTCCCTTCAGACTTATTTTTCTAGTTTTTCTAAGACCATGATATATGTGCATTAGGAATGACTAGACAAAGAGAGCAGATGGCAAGAATTCCTGGAACTAGATGTGATTAAGCCAAAATCAGCTTTACCAGAGCACTAACATTCAAATATTTGCTTGAGTATAAAGGATAGAGGAGACGCTGAAGCCACCCAACTCTTGCACTAATTCTCTGTGATTCTGGCTTTTAGCTTGCACTTTGGGAATGAAGAGAGTAGAAGACATAAGCTGTAACATAATGAAGAGGTCAGAGGAGTAGTGAAAACCTAGGTTCTAAGGCTGGCACTGTCATTGTAACTAACTGTATGATCTTAGGCAAGTCATTTGGTTTCTAGGTTTTAATTTCCCAAACTAGTGAGAGATTTAAAATAAAGGGTTTCAAAAGTACTTTTTTTTTTCAAACACACTATGATTCTGTGAATGTAATGACTGTATAAGTTTTGCACACATCATAGGCTCATGAAATATCAACAGTATTAATAACTATGTATTGAGTTCCTTCAGTGCGTCAAGAGCTGTGCTAGTAGCTGAGGATGGAATGGTTTGAAAAACATGTTTTTTTCCTGCTTTCATGGAACTTGCAGTCTAGAGAGGAAGACAGAAAGTGAAGTTGCACAGTCGTGTCCAACTCTTTACGACCCTGTGGACTGTAGCCCACCAGGCTCATCCGTCCATGGGATTCTCCAGGCAAGAATACTGGAGTGAGTTGCCATTTCCTTCTCCAGAGAAGAAGACAGACATTTTATCAGTAATGGCCACAGCCTGTGATAAATGCTGAAACTGAAAAATGCAGGGTGCTATGAAATTGACTTGGTTGAAGAGATGGGGGAAAGCCTCCCTAAGGATGTAATAAATAAGCTGTAATCTGAAAGCTGGTGAGGTGATCTTTTTTGCCGTGATCAGTCTAACCTTTATCCTGAAAAGAATAAAGGATCATTGGAAGATTTTAAACAAAATATAGTATAATAGATCTGCGTTTGCTTCAAATTTTAGAAAGACTTTGTTGAAAGTATAAAGAGTTGAAGGAGAGCAAAACTGGTAGCAACATTAATGTTCTTCATAAGACAAAATAAGAGAAACTAATTTTCAGCAGGAATATTAGAAGACACAATAGTGCTTAAATTTTGTGATGCCAAGAACTGAGGCAAGACACAGCTGTGTGTGATTGCCCCTTCAAATATAGCTCTGAGAGTTGTATCCTAAATTTAAAAGTATCATTTTCTTGTAATTTGTGACTACATAATAGAGTTTTTTATCACCTTACAAATGTTAAAGAGATATATGCTGACTTTAAAGAAAACAAGATTTTTCAACCTCATTTTTCTCCTCATGTGACAATGATGAAATACCATGAGATCAGGTGTTAATATCTGTGGCATTCGAAAATAACTCTAGTAAATTCCAAAGCTGAATCATTACTTTATAATGGTTGGGCTGAAATGACCATCCCTTGAAATTTTACGAGTCTAGCAGTATGGTCCATAATGTTTTAAATGTTATTTTGTGAACATGTTTCTCAGAAAGGTCATAAGTAAATGCAAAATCTTGATTGAGCATTTTAAAAGCTGTTCATGGTGACTGGCATATTACTAAAAAAGATGAATTTCTAGCAGGTCCAAAATATTTACTTAGAGTAACTTTTAAATGTTCTGTCACATCCACAGGTAAAGCTGGGAAGATGACTTGTTTTTGCCTGAAATATCCTTTCCAGTGTTTTTATTCCTCAAAATTCTTTTCACCAATATATTCATCTTTCCAAACTGATATTCTCAGTGTTGCAAAATAAGCTTTATGTGATTTCACTTTCACTTTTATATCAACTCATGCCCACATACTTCATATATTTCACAGTCTTCTATTCAACTCCTATCATTCCTTCAAGGCCAAGTTCAAATTTTTGATTCTCAAGGAAGATGTTCCATTGTCTATCAATTTCTATAGGTTTTATTAGCTCTGTGTGTGTGTACTTAGCCACTCAGTCAAGTCTGACTCTGCAACACTTTGGATTGCAGCCCACCAGCCTCCTCTGTCCATGGAATTTTCCAGGCAAGAATACTGAAATGGGTTGCCATTTCCTTCTCCACCCTGACTCAGAGCTTGAACTCACATTTCCTGCATTGCAGTCAGATTCTTTACCTCCTGAGCCATTAGGGAAGCCCTCCTTTATTAGCTATAGTATCTTTGATCTTTATATCATTATAATAAATTACTTTAGTTTTAATATATATTATATATATTTAACATCATCTCAAGGAGAAGGAAATGGCAACCCACTCGAGCATTCTTGCCTGGAGACTCCCAGGGACAGGGGAGCCTGGTGGGCTGCCGTCTACGGGGTCTCGCAGAGTCAGACACAACTGAAGCGACTTAGCAGCAGCAGTAGCAGCAACATCATCTTAAAGAATAGATATTTGTTGATTGGTTAAAATAGTACCAATTAAAGAATTTTTCAAATCCTTCAAGAATATTATATAGAAGAAATTCAATATAAAAAAGTAAAGTTATAATGATGATGTTACTGAGGAAATTGATTGACATGGATTAATTTTTCTAAATTGGATGGACTGGCCAAATATACTGGATGCTTTCCAGTAGAAACATTACTTGAATCAAGAGTTAATATGTGAGTCTGAGTGAACTCCAGGAGATGGTGATGGACAGGGAGGCCTGGTGTGTGGCAATTCATGGGGTCGCAAAGAGTCAGACACAACTGAGCGACTGAACTGAACTGAACTGAACAAGTTCAATAGAGACTTTAAAAATGGTCCACAACAAAATGATCTTAAAAATTGGGGGAAGAATGGATACATGTATTAATATATGTATGGCTAAGTCCCTTTGCTGTTCACCTGAAACCATCACAACATTGTTAATCAGCTATACCCCAATACAAAATAAAAAGTTAAAAAAAAAAAAGAGTTAATATGGTGTTCAGGGAAACAAAAATAGAATAAGAATTACAAAACCCAGCCCCAAATCTCTACTACTACTTGCCACATTCATGTAGTGAATACAGCCTTTGCTAAAATTAATGCTTTGTAACATTAGTAGAGGACTTAATGGTATTAGTCAGATATTAATAAAACTTAAGAGGCTGATACACTCAGCCTTCCCCAAATTCACCAAATTAGAGCTTCCATGACTTTCCTTGAAAACTCTAAGACAAAAATGAATATGGAACCTCCGATTTATTGAGGGTTTGAAACATTATTGTAACATGAAGAATACATCAGCAGAGCTGTATTAGTCCTACTTTGGCTCAGAAAACCCTGCGTGATCAGGTCCCTGCCCTCATTTCCAATCTCATCTTGCACAAGTCAGCGTAGGTTCTAGCCTCAGTGAATTTCTTTCCTGTCTTTGAGCATGCAGGACCCATTCATAGTCTGGCTGTTCATTCTGTTTAGAATGTTCTTTGCACTGATCATTGCTTGGCTCAATTCTTCTTGTTATTCATACTTTAACTGAAATATTATCTTCTCAAAATTGACTTCTGCCTAAGGAAGTAAGCTTCCCTCAGTCAAACTCAATCTGCATCCTCAATATTTGTTTTCTCTGTGATATAGCATATCATAGTATAATAAATCATGTATATGAGATACACATGTTCATGTAGGGTCCGATAGAATCACTCACACATTCTTCCCCAGGTATGAAGGCTCATCTCCAACTTGAACACCTCTGCTTTAGTCCACCCTCCAGGACGGCAGTGGTTTATCAATCTCGGGCCTTCCAGATTTATCCTATGAAGGTCAGATATCATTAATTACATCCTCTTCAAAATGCAGTTTCACATTAGGCTTCTAGTCATCTTTTTAAGGTGTTCTCCTTTGGCTGGAGGTGAAGAGTGAAGTCTGGGACTTGTAGCACAGCATTCCTCAAACACATCTTTCCCCCATTTTTGTTAGCCTCTTGATTCCTTTGTACACCTTGAGTGAAATGTGAGAGAATTTGCTAGTTGTGCCTCTGACACTACTGTGAGTTCTTTTGAAAACTGTTTCACATCTCACCTGATACAATTTCCAGTCTTGTACGTATCAAGATTTCAACCCACATGGACTGTGGCCAAATCTCCCCCCTCCCCCCACCACCACCAGTTTTCTCTGCCCATTGGATTCTTCAGGCAAGAATACTGGAGTGAGTTGCCATTCCCTTCTCCAGGGAATCTTCTCAATCCAGGGATTGAACCTGGGTCTCCAGCACTACAGGCAGATTCTCTACCCCTGAGCCGCCCAGGAAGGCCAAATCTTTGTTTTAATAATTAAGCACCTTTAAAAATTCTTTTTAACTAGTATATTTTCTTCCTAAAAAGTAAATAACCTTTTCCCCCAGATCCCACTTTTGTATTTGGAAGCACTGTACAACAGGAGAAAAGCTGGGGAAAAAAAATGGATATGGTCTAGAAGAGACATGGGATGGGAAAGAATGGAAAAGAAGCAAACAGCGATGACAAAAATAAGCCTTGAGTTTACAAGCTCCAAAGAAAATATATGGTCACTGTTAATTTAAGGGGAGAAGATATGTCAACTCAATAAATTAGGTTCATCAGTTCTCAAACATTTTGACCAAGTTTTAAACTGTTACAATTTATGAGAATCCCCAACAGTTTTTGCTTATATAGAATGTACCCATCAATATTTACTATATTAGAAATTAAAAGAGAAGCTTTAAAATACTAGAATATATGTGTGATGCTGAAGAAATTAGGTTAAAATTTTAGGCCTCCTTTGTTCTAAAACTTTTCCCAGAGGCAGGCCATACCTCATGAAAAATAACCTTCTCCTCGCCTGGTGACTCATGGCCTCCTGATCTCTGAAACAGCCCCTCTACAATGGTATAATGGTGTTTTTCTATTGATCTTTAACTGATGATTTATTGACTTATAGTCTTGTCTACTGGCAAGAGACCCCCCCGGTGATGTATTTTCTGTTAAAACTTTTTCCGGGTAGCTGTTTTTCTGAAGACTGACCAACCGCCACAGGGTGGTCAGCCAGCCGTTTCAACCTGACTACCTCAGACCTATCCCCTTAAAGGTCAAGCCTTGCCCACCAATCAAACGTCCTCACCCCACCTGTACCTGCCTATGTTCCCCCCAATCACATTGTTTTCAGTGTCCTAACCTCACTCCCGCCTGCTTGTGATTTTTCTGTATAAAAATCCTTAGTGACCAGCGTTCTGGGTTCACTCCTCCCGAGGAGTTCGAACCCCGGCGCGCCGGTTCAATAAATCCTCTTGCGGTTGCATCGATATCCTGTGTTCTGGTGTGATCTGTGAAGCGATGACTCCCGTTGATTAGGCCTTCTCCGGGTCTAACA
>SJYC01086805.1:0-12644 GCA_006408675.1 Madoqua kirkii | reverse complement strand
CAGAGATCATTCTGTCGTTTTTGAGATTGCATCCAAATACTGCATTTTGGACTCTTGTTGACCATGATGGCTACTCCATTTCTTCTGAGGGATTCCTGCCCGCAGTAGTAGATATAATGGTCATCTGAGTTAAATTCACCCATTCCAGTCCATGTTAGCTGGCTGATTCCTAGAAAGTTGACGTTGACTCTTTCCATTTCCTGTTTGACCACTTCCAATTTGCCTTGATTCATGGACCTAACATTTCAGGTTCCTATGTAATATTGCTCTGTACAGCATCAGACCTTGCTTCTATCATCAGTCACATCCACAACTGGATATTGTTTTTGCTTTCGCTCCATCTCTTCATTTTTTCTGGAGTTATTTCTCCACTGATCTCCAGTAGTGTATTGGACACTTACCAACCTGGGGAGTTCCTCTCTCAGTATCCTATCATTTTGCCTTTTCATACTGTTCATGGGGTTCTCAAGGCAAGAATACTGATGTGTTTTGCCATTCCCTTCTCCAGTGGACCACATTCTGTCAGACCTCTCTATCATGACCCATCTGTTTTGGGAGGCCCCACACAGCATGGTTTTGTTTTGTTGAGTTATACAAGACTGTGGTCCATGTGATCAGCTAGGCTAGTTTTCTGTGATTATCATTTCACTGTGTTTATCCTCTAATGCCCTCTTGCAACACCTACTGTCTTACTTGGGTTTCTCTATATAAATGTGTACATAATTAATTATAAGTTAGTATATGCACCTTTAAAATGTATGTTTTTTATACATAAAGCTTTCTGTTCTAAGGCCTTAATCTGCAAAATTGAATTTGTTCTGTCCTATTTTAAAGCTTATGCATGGCCTTCTAATATTCTTTGTGAAAACTATTTGACAATAACAAACTTGTTCTCCTTTAATCCTTGGGACAAACAGTAATTTCTATTTATTTAAGTCTTAGTTTTCTGACTATTAATGTGCAAGAGGTCATATTGTGAAACAAAAGCTTAACAAATACCCTGTTTGGAATATCAATGAGTTACTTTTAATCATTACAAGGAAAATGGAAAGATTCTTTGAAAAAGTAAATACTAAACTGTCATAAAGCTCATTTGGAAATAAAAGAAATTAAAAAATATTCACTTGATACTGCCTGACTTGCAGCTTATTTTAAGGCATGGCATGGCAGCTGTAAATTTGGAAGGCAACTTAAGAGTTCCTCACATAATAAAGTCCCTTCACCACCACTCCATTCTGTGGATAAGGAGACTGAGGCCAGGAAAATCTGTTTTAATCCAAAGTTACATAGTAGCTTGATGCAAAGTCAGGCATAGAATCCACGGCTTTTGACACCTGATTGATTGTCCTTTTTGCTGTACTATGGCTTAAACCTGATAAGCAATTTTATCCCAGAAAAGGGTTTATGGTCATGGTGAAGCAGTAAAAGATAAAAAAAAAAAAAAAATTGGATTGTAGAGTGTGTATCCTTTTCTTAAAAATTTTATTGAACTGGCATGTCTGCCTACTCTACAATCACACACGTGCATTTACCCACTCATATGTATAAATACAAATGCTCATTAATGATTGTGAGATACTCAAAGGTGAAGCTGGCTCTTAATCCTTGTGATCCCACAGGGAAGAACTTAGCTCTTTACACATAATTAAGTTGAACTGAAATTTTTCTAAGCACATTTTAGTATCCCTAAAGCACCAGTGTACCTGTTTTATAGAGTGAGCTTATCTTAATATTCTTCATTTTCACTCTCTCTTCTATTTTGTGTCAGGATGGGTGGCTCTTTGGTGCAGGCAAAGGAATCCAGAATTTGAAGTCAGAAAAAAATGGGTTACAATATTTACTTAGTTTTACTGCATCTGCTATATTGTAGAAGTTAATATTGTAACATCAAGCATTCAGCTTTCTGGCCCTAGCTCTCAAGTAGACTGTTGCACACCTAGGTGAGACAGTTTCGTGGGTTGTCAGTTTCTATATCATATGCAATCAGGCCCTGCATTTCTGTGCACACAAGCCTGACTTCTGACTCATGCTATCGTCATCTTTTTGCTAAGGGCTTGTGTACATAGCAGGCTGAGGTTATCTGAGAGTTATCTACTTCCCTCCGATACCCTCGCACCACTAGCAACAGTTCCCTCAAACCAGTGACAAGTGAATATTGGTGCATAAGTAACTCAACTCCTCACTCTCCATTTGAAAAATCTATGAGACCTATGTTTGACATTGATTCCCAGAGTTCCTCAGCTGATTTATGCTGCCAGTTGGTAACTTGCATGATGATGGCTTTATTTTATTGGCTTTCTTCCCTCATCTTACTCATTTCTCCACTCTCCTATCAGAGTTGCCTGGACTCAGCTTCATAATAAACTATTTATACTCAAACTGTATGTCAGCATCTGCTTCTGAGTGAACTCAGAGACAGACAGATAAGTGAATAGACCATTGCCAAACAATGTGTTAAGTGCCATAAGAAAGTTATACAACATTGTAAATGAACTATACTTTAATTATATAAATATATATATATGTATAAAGTTAAGGAGCTTCTCCGGTGGCTCAGAGGTAAAGAATCCACCTGCAATGCAGGAAACCCAGATTCAGTCTCTGGGTCAGGAAGATCCTCTGGAGGAAGGCATGGCAACCCACTCTAGTATTCTTGCCTGGAGAATCCCATGAATAGAGGAGCCTGGCAGGATACAGTCCATGGGGTCACAAAGAGTCAGACACGACTAAAGCGTCTGAGTATGCATGCACACATGGATGTTAAGAGTAGGATATTATGGAAACAACTAAGACATACCATAAAGGGCTTTGTTTAGGCTTTGTTTAAAGAGAATTTCCTATGTAGGTGGCATCAGAGTTGCATTTTTGAAAATATGAAGAGGTTAGCTAGATAAGCAAAAGATAGAGGGTGCCAGGAAGGGGGAATTACACTACAGAGGCTTGGAGGCAAGAGTACCTTATCATGTTTAAAGAGTTGAAAGCAGTCAGATATGCCTGAAATAAAAGAGTGAGCATTAGGGGCAAATGGTGAGAAGAAAGCCTGGAGAGGCAGGCAAGGGACAGCCCAGAAAGATTTTTATGAGCTAAGTCCAGGAGATGCTCCTTTGGGCAAGTCATAAAGAGGCATTGTGGGAAGTTAAGCAGAGCAGTGATATGATCAGATTTCTGTTTCAGAAAGATTCGCTTTTGACAGCACTGGGGAGAATGGATTGCAGGGATCAAGATAAAAAGCTAGGAGACCCATTAGAAGCCTGTGGCAGTAATCCAGGTAAGAAATGATATGAATCTGAACTAAGCTAATGGTAGAGAAAAAGAAGAGAAAGAACAGATTTCAGAGATATTGTGTGGGTCAAATCAACAGGAATTTTTTGAGTGATTGACTCTGCAGGGTAATGGGAAAGTTAGAATTTGAGAATGACTCTGTCTGGCATTGGTGATTGAGTCAACTGATGCAATTGAAGTGGTAGTCAGAGAGGGAAAGTTAAGGCTCATAAGTCAAACTGTGAATGCAGATTTAGATATATTGAGCATCATATGCCTATGGAAAATTCACATGAAATTAGAGAGTTGGCCTAAGAGGAAAAGAAGCTAGATCTTTCTACAAAGATGTAGAAATAGAATCTGCCCTCACATGAGGAAGTGATGCTATAAGAATGGAAACAGTCAAAGTTGGGGAAAACATACGGTGAAAATGCATATGGTTAGTATGTGACACTGGCTAGTGCCAACATTTAAGGAGCAAGCAGAGAGCAAAGGGTTCTCCTGGTGGCTCAGACACTACAGAGTCTGCCTGCAATTCAAGAGGGTCAGGTTTGATCTGACCCAGGTTTGATCCCTGGGTCAGGATGATCCCCTGGAGAAGGGAATGGCTACCTACTCCAGTATTCTTGCCTGGAGAATTCCATGGACAGAGGAGCCTGACAGGCTGCAGTCCATGGGATCACAAAGAGTTGGACACGACTGAGTGACTAACACTTTAACTTGTTTTTTTCAGAGAGAAAATATCTCATTAGGAGACAGAAACACTGGTAAGGTAGAGATGCCAAATGTTTGATGAAAGGACTACCAAAATCTCTTCTTGTGTCCAGAGCATGCAGAGCAATTTATCACAGGCCTCCTTTACTTTGTCCTCCAATTTAGCTTAGAATCTTCTTCAACTTAGCATACTTGGAGGAGTGAGGGTCGTAAATACTAAAAAGAGGTATTGTGTGGATTAAATAAGATGAATATGTGAAGCCCTTAGCTTACCACTCCGTAGATTGGCCAGAACCTAATAAAAGGTCTATACCAAAGGATGGGAGTGAATGCATATAATTTGTTCAGAAGGGGTGAGGCAGGGGAAGCTGAGGGAATTTTCTTCTGAGAGTCTTTACTTTCACTGAAGTAGGCATCCAGTCTATCTATAAAGAGGGGAAGAGGAAGTGGTAGAAGAGAACCATGAGGAAATTGGAGTTAGTTCCAGATAGCTATTGTAGGAGATGGGTACGGGAGCTGAGGGAAGACTACATAGGAATTGCAGGGAATTGCTGCAGACCTGGTTGAAGACTGGACACCTTAAATAACTTTCCCTAAATAAAATGTTTTGAATTATGGTCTCATTTTCTTCACATATGAGACATAAAAAATATTATATTAGGAAACAGGAAAAAAGAGAAAAAATGCTTTTAGGTAAAATGATCTTTATTGTGAGGTGTGTTACAAAAATCACATAAGCTTCACAGAAACTACCTGAGTAGTATCTTATTATTTTCATTTATCTTATGAAGAAACTGAAGCTAAAGATTTTATACCTGTCATCCAAGATCAAGTTTGTAGTAACTGGCCGTGCTGGGATGGAATTCAGTTCAACCTGGAGTTTGTCTCTACTATTGGAAGACACATCCTTAGGATACCACATTTCTAATCATTGCTGATGTGTTTCAGCTTCTTTCTTCTTTGACATTTCACTACTCGTATTTAAGGGAATTCCTTCATAGTCAGCTATGAAATAGACCCTGAACTGCTGTTAATGATTTCAAACCAGCCTTTGTTGTCATGTTGCTTTTTCTTCTTATATGATTGGGGAGTATTTGATCTACTTCAGTTGATTTTTATTCTAATGCAAAAATTAAACACTTTTGTCAGCAGAGATGAATGTTCCAAAACAAAAGACATTTTAATACAAGTTTAATATTCACATTTATGATTCTTTTCTCTGTTATCCCTTTCCTTTTCTCTCTGTCTCTCCAGGTGACTTTTATTATTCACAGTTGATATTTCCTAATATAAAGTCTCCACAAAAACTGAATCAGCGAATTACAAACCACTGCTCCTTGGAGAAATGAGTTAGGCTCCTATGAGACTCTGGTCAATCCATCAATACATTACCATATTTTATGTGTATTTGTATTTAAAAACACCTTATCAATACTAGTGTTGATTCATTAACATTGAACTCATGGCCAACTGCCTGAACGAAGCTTGTCTAACACGTGTATTTTCTCCCTAATGCACAGCACATTTTTCTTGTAAATAAGTGCAAGAATACTAGATAGCACTATGCTTGGGGACCATTTTAAATGGTGAAATTACTAAAAAAAAAAAAAAAAAGTACTCAAAAATGTGGAAAATATGGCCCTAAATGGACCACAGAAAGGATACATTTATAATATAAGAGCTAAAACAAGGAAGCAGAGCATCACCTTTTTAGGTTTAGCTTGGGACTTCAGCGACTCACATTTTCACCCCTCTGTGTGGGTTGATGAATAGGCCATGAGTATTGCTTGTGAGCTTTCAAATACATATTAACAAGTTGACAAGTTCCCAAGTAAAAAATCTGTGAATAATGAGGATTGGCTCTGTGTGTGTGTCACACACACACAAAAAGCTATCCCAAGTGCCAGCTATTATTTCTTTCTTTTAAATGCTTTCTTTATTGTGGTAAAAGCCACATAATATACAGCACACTCTTTTCACCATATTTAGCTGTACAGTTAGTTCAATGACACTAAGTATGTTAACATTTTTATGTAACTCTCACTATCATCCATCTCCCAAGACTTTCAACTTCCTAAACTGAAGCTCTGTCCCCATTAAGCACTGAGTCCCCATCTCCCTCCCCACTGCCCCCACAGTCCTGCCATTCTAACTCTGTGAATTCGAGTATTCTAGGTATCTCATGTAAGTGGAGTCAAACTATTTGTTTGCAACTAATGTATACTGGAATGCATTTTCAAGGTTAACTTTATAAATGTCTTACAAATAGATTGTACCTTCTTTCTTTCCCCTTGTTCTATACAGTAGGCTATCATTAATTATCTGTTTTATACATGGTGTGTATATGTCAATCCCAATCTCTCAATTTATACTCCTTTCCCCACTTGGGGTTTGTTTCAGAAATTATCCCATGCCGCCAACAGAAAGGATAGTGCATTGATGGACAGTCCCATGTGAGGTTTTCTTAGGAAAGCCTCCTTAGAAAAGCTTATGAAGTTTGAAAACTACTAGAGAATAAACTCAACAGTTGATCTGATTTTTTTCTTTTAATAATATGCCCCCTTTGAATTGCTTTCTCTCATTAATTTTTACATCTTTGTATCTCTTTCAATAGCAGAATGTGAAAAGGTTGGCTAACACTCTGTGCCAATATCACTTTGGCGACAAAGGTCCATCTAGTCAAAGCTATGGTTTTTCCAGTAGTCATGTATGGATGTGAGAGTTGGACCATAAAGAAGGCTGAGTGCCGAATAACTGAGGCTTTCGAACTGTGATGCTGGAGAAGACTCTTGAGAGTCCCTTGGACAGCAAGGAGATCAAACCAGTCAGTCCTAAAGGAAATCAACCCTGAATGTTCATTGGAAGGACTGGCGCTGAAGCTGAAGCTCCAGTAATTTGGCCACCTATTGCTGACTAATTGGAAAAGACTCTCAAGCTGGGAAAGATTGAGGGCAAAAGGAGAAGGGCGTGACAGAAGATGAGCGTCACCGACTCAGTGGACATGAGTTTGAGCAAGCTCTGGGAGACAGTGAAGGACCGGGAAGCCTGGCGTGCTGCAGTGCTGAGGGTGGCAAAGCACTGGACACCGCTGAGAAGCTGCAGGACAACACATTTTGTGTACCTACAGCCAACGTACAGCACCCTATTGGGAAGACCTTGAAATTTGTTTCAAGCATTTCTGCTTTTGTCTATACTTTAGAAACTAGGTTTTGGCTTTTTACTTTTTAAACAGTGCTTGTCAGGATACACTAATATACATTTTTAACCAAACCTTTAGATTACGGCACTTCTTTTCTTCAACATTTGGCCTGCTGCCATCAGAGGTTTGTCTCTGGGGAGCACAGTAGCAAATAGGGTATAAACTCTACAGTGGGGCATCCGTTGCAAACTTCAAACACAAAGTCAAATGTCTTGGACTATATATCTGGACCTGCTATTGTTGTAATGAATCATGCTTTGTATAAAAATGGTAATGACTCGCCTGCTGCAAAATAACTGTAGAATCCATAAAGGTTTTGAGGTTCTCAGTGAGCCTCCCCTCAGATTCCAGAATCACCCAGTGGTGACCCCACAGCCCCCATCTTCACGTGTCATCAGGCATCCAAGTTGTCTTCTTCAGCTGCATCTTGGGTATAGAAGTCAAATTCTTTACATTCGTTGTCAAAATAATTTCATATCAAAATAAAGTATATGTCCATCTCCGTGTCAGTCGATTAGTCGTGTCCCACTTAGGACTTGCCCTTTATTCAAGAGCTCTTTATCCTATAGCTAGCTTCACTGACTAGGAATGCCATGGTAAATGCCACTCCAAGTGGCTTTTAGCCACTCCAAGTATCCAAAAGGTACTCCAAGGCTATCTTCTGAGCCCAGAGTACTGTAAGTTATCAGCCCTCTGTATTCCCCCTCCCCAGTGAGGCCCTATTCATTAGGAACAATTCACCCCTCTAGTGGAAGGATGTGGGTATTGCATCTTGAGCTCTGATTCATAGCCAGCTAAGCTTAAGGTTGAAAGAACATCTACAGACTTTGTTAATAGTAAGATTCTCCTTTTTCTGCTGGTTTGTTATTAAACACAACCCAATACAGAAATCACTTTAAAATGTTAATTTGCTTTCTTATGTTTATACACGGGAAAATGCTTAAAGCTATAAATAGGCAATACTAGCATTTGACTAATAGATTTCTGTTTATATTCATCTCCATTTTCCCTTTGTTTAGAGTCAAATAGAAATTGATTGGGAAAATTGTTTGTTGTATACTTTACAGAGTTAAACAATAACAGAGGATAGCTTTTCTCATATGCTTCCTATCAACAGTTAGGTTATGTTAAAATCCACAATTTGCCACTAAAGGGAAAAACTGTTCATCTAAGCAGAATTTTAACGGGAAAACAATATTACTACTGATAAATACTGGTAGCTATTATGAGAATGATGTGAAAATTCTGATTTTAGCTCTACTATGGGGGTGTTCTTGTCAGAAGAAACATTGAAATTGAAAAATACTTCCAAGATTTACTAGTCCAAAGTCCTGAGGGGTGAAATAATTTGTTCAAAGTCACACAGTTAGTCAGTGGCCAAGCATGAGCCCACTTCTCTTGCTTCGGAAATTTACAGCTCTTCTTAACACGCAGTCCTGGTCATCGTGGCGTGACTCTGAAGTCTGGCTTAATGAGTTGGAATCCCACATTGACTGTGGATGCCTGGATGATCATAAACAAGACCCTTAACCACTCTGTACTTTTCTGTTTTCATCTGGACAGTGAGGTGATGGAGATGCCCATCTCAGAGATGTTTTGCAAGGATTAGAAGCAGATACTGCAGGAAGATTACTTAGCATAGGACATGATGCATAATAAGTAGTCAGTATGCGTTGGCAATCACTTCTATTAATATTATTATTATTATTACTATGGGTTTTCTTCCGCTATTTTGGGATGTTCTAAAAACAGAACTGCTTTTCACCCCCAGGAGTAAATGAGCATGTAAATTAGGGAAATGTAAGTCTTTGTTTTTTATTCCATTACTCATATGAGAACATTACTAATCTTACCCTTCATTTATGCAGTAATATAAGGATGATAACAGCTGTTTTAAGAGAGAATTTTGATTTTTTTTCAGAGCATCATATGCATTGCTTCTATTAAGCCAGGTTTGTAAAATAATTCTAGAATAATTTAGATACTATGGCATATTAGAAATCAAAGATTATAAGGTACAAATGAGATTTTTTTTCTCCTGCTGACATCATAACAGTTTTTACAGAGCCATTATCATCTCAACAGATACGGATGTCGTACAGTCATTATCCTCAGATCATAACGAGGTGGACCATTAGTGCCTCCTTCAGAGACCTTATGGTCTGAGATGTTAATGAGCCTTTAGGGAACCCTAAATCCTGGGATGGTTGGCAGGGTACTCCAGACCATAACAGAACCTTCTTTGCAATGACAATGGATCCTGTCAATTTCTATTAAGGAGCTTCTTAATTCCCCAATCATTAAGATAGAGGAAGGACTTATTATACTAGCCTATAATTAAGAAAGCTTTCAGCCATAAATCCCTTCTGTAGAGTCCTTCCTTTTATTCAATATGGAATGAATAAAGGGTAAGTCTCCCAGAAGAGGAGCAATGTAGACATCATCCATCTCAGGAAAAGATCTTGCAGGGTGAGGATTCTTTCTAGTTTCCTCTAAAACCCTCAGCCCCTATTCACTCATTTGTAAAGACACAGAACTCATGGGCCCCTGGAATAATACCTAGAGGTCTCCAGCAACTGGTCCAGTGGGCTCTCTTGTCACAATTGTCGTGAGGCTTAGACAGTGTTCAAGTATATCTAGGCATTATGACAGAGAAACACACAAGTTTAAAGCATTATTTCTGCCCTTAAGTAATTTACAAACTGATTGAAAAGAATGAATAAGAAAAGTGTGGTAATGACATAAGAATTCGAGGTAACAATACAGAGAGGAATCCGGGCAGTAACAGAGCACTTTTCCAAAAGTGGGTACAAAGTATGTGCTATGAATTAAATGAGAAAATATATGTAGAAGTTGATGCTGCGTGAGTATTGCATCCTATTTTAGAGGAGGAAGAGTTCAGTCACAAGTGTTTACTATTAACGCTATTTTTTTATGTCTTAGTCTCTCAATAGCTAAGTGATGGATTCATAACATCCCGCTATGAACGACTACCAGAAAATCAAATGATCATATTTCATTTTCTGTTATTTTCTGTGAAAGGAAGTGATCCCTGGCAAGCTGAAGTGGTGGGTACTATAGAAATATTCAGATAGGAAGACGTACAGTCTTCTTTGCAAGTGAGGTTTACTATCGTAACACAAAATTTATTGCTTAAAAAAAGCAAGGAGCCAACTAGGAACAGAAATTATGTGCTGCCATAAAAATCAAAAATGAAAGAATCCAACCCGTTGACCTTGAATGTACAGAAACTGGAAGTTCTCTCATTCTTTTTGATAATCCCAGACTTTTCATCTAAATTTCATTCGACCTCAAGGAGACCTGCATTTGGCTTATTACTGAAGTTTCATTGCTGAAATTTTCCAATGTAAGAAGTTTTCTAATCAGAAGTTAAATGTATAGAAAATCTCCACTATATTGAAGAAGAAATAAATGTCTGCTTCTGCATTTTCTGCCTTGAGAATTTCAGGTAGTTTTATTTTGGTGTTTCCAAACCAGGTCTTCTTCAGTACTAGCCAGGGAAAGAATCAGACAGGATTCCAGCTCCAAGTCCTGAATGAACTGAAGATTTTTAAAGGGGTCCAGGCACTGATTTAAGTTGTTAATAAGAAGTCCTGGGTTTCGGTTTCTCATCTCAGGTAACTGGGGCTTTAAGGGCATTCAGAAACCAAGGTCTATAATATGATATTTGAGCCTTTCTTCATTGTTCTATTTAAGTTCCTTGGGGCAATCCATCTTTTTGGTGGTTGTTTCTCCTTTGCTTCCAATCACTTTGTATTTGACCATCATGTCAGGGAGATCTGAGTAGCTCTACTAAGCCCTAAAGATAGGTGCAGTAAGTGGGCTGGCTTGAACATTTTTCCGCTTCCAAGGGCATTTCACTAGCACTCCTCAAGTTCATCCATCACAGTCACTCCTCCTCCTTCTTGTAATAACAAAGGCCCTTTACAATACTGACCACTCTCCACTGTGCGACTATGCCCAATACGAGCACACAGCCTTCTGGCCACAAAGTTGCTTAAAAAGAAATGTGAAAAGCAAGAACAACTGTAACAACAACAAAAAGGTGTGAGGCCTGCGGCTGGCTGCTTCCAGAACCTAGAGACGTGATCTCTCTCTTTCTCTCTCTCACACCCCCTCCCCCCCACATATTTCATATTCTTTCTCCTTCTACTCATAATCCCTTCCCTCCTCTAAAGGACAGCTCTGTGGAGAGAGGCTTTTGTTTAGAAAGTCAGCATTTCAGAATTCCATCGAATATCTGAATAAGCCCCACATTTATACAAACACTGACTCAGGAACCAAGCTTCTTCTCCTTAAAGGACAGCTCTGTACTCTAACAACTGAGCAAGCAACCTCTCTCTACATTATTCAAGGAGGCACATCCTTGTCTCAGTCTTCACATTGTGGGTGATGTGTGTTTATGAGAAATATATACTGGAGCTATGAAAAAATAACCTGACATTAGTCCCAGATCAAATTATAGATTAAAAAAAAAACTCAACCAAATAAAAGCCCTTGAAGGGCAGATGTAAATTGGATAAGCTTCCATATTACAAGACTAACAAGAAAGAATTCTGAGACAAGAATGAAAAGCAGAATGTATCCTCTAAATTGCTGCTGATTGAAAAGTAGCATCAAACCTGGGTCCATGGATTGCTTTTCTTGCTTACACAAGAAGGCATTACCTGGGCACCTTTGGAATAAATGGCAGTTATTGGTAGGAGCTACATCCCTCTCAGGAGGTGTCCGGTTATACTCAGAAGAATCAACAGCTTCAGCTGGGACGCAGGAAGGAGGCAGGATATAGAAACTAATCTCCTGCACATTGGGCTTCCCAGGTGGTGCTAGTGATAAAGAATTTGCCTACCAGTGCTGGAGACTTAAGAGACTTGGGTTCCGATCGCTGGGTCAGGAAGATCTCCTGGAGGAGGAAAATGGCAACCCTCTCCGGTATTCTTGCCTGGAAAGTTCCATGGGCAGAGGAACCTGTTGGGCCAAAGTCCATAGGGTGTCAAAGAGCTGGACATGACTGAGCACAGACACAGGCTCCTATACATGTGCCTTCCAACTTGAGCATGAAGGATGCTGCTTATTTTCTAGGATGCTGATACTTTCGCAGGTGCTGGCCGGTAGAATTTTTGCAGTCATAGAGTGACTCTGTATCTGTTCAATTCAATACGATAGCCACTAACTAGCCTCACCTAGTTTTTGAGCTCATGAATCCTGGTTCAAGCAACTAAAGAAACGAAAAAGAAATATCTATATGTCCATTTTATATAAACAAATGATTGCATCAATAAATAGGGAAAAGACAACAAATCTCCTATACAGAAGCATTCAAATAATTTATATAAATTATACTATTTAGATTAATATAATCTATTTAATCTAACTTATATGATAAATGCATTTATAAATATATAAAAATTATATATAATATTAATATAATTTCTATTAATCTATTTCA
>SJYC01086804.1:0-30904 GCA_006408675.1 Madoqua kirkii | reverse complement strand
ATTAATCTATTTTAAGGATTAATGTTTAATTTTGTATGTTTTTAACTTATTTTCATTATTGCTGTCATGCTCTTTGTGATATTGTTGTTAACTAAGGATATGGTATACTGTTGATTTATTTTGTTTTAAATTAGGAAGAGTAAGAAAGCTAAGAGAGATGGCCGAAAGTTAACAAGAAATATTAGAGAAATTGGTAAAATAGTGACATCAAAATGTATCATCCACCAAATATTAATGCTGCATTATGATATTTGGGTATTAAAATTTAACTATTAGTAGTGTGGCCTTTCCCAGAAAAGAAATATACTGACTTAGGAAAATTAGCTATGTCTTCAGACTCATCTCCACTTCTTCATACATTTCTACCAGTGAAACTAAACACCTTATGTACCCAAGCCCTCAGCCCATGCTGTGCCTTTTTTGCAGACTGTTCCCATAACCTGAAACTGACTCTTCACCCCCTCCCTAGCTCCACCCCTACCTGTACCTCCATATGGCCCGCTTGGCAAGCTCCTTTCACCATTCAAATCTCTCATCTGCAACTTCTACTACCAGATAAGGTGACCAACCATCCCAATCTGCATGAGACTAAAGGATTTGTGAAGATTCAGAATTTCAGTGCTAAAACCAGGAGAATTCCAAGTAAGCTGGGACAAGTTGGTTATTTTACCCCACTTCTCACTGACAGAATTAATCTCTCTAACTTCTAATTTTCCTACATTTTTTCATTCTTAATGTTACTATGAGTGGCACACTGCCTTGCATTGATTCACGTCCTCTCTCGAGCTCTTGCTCATGCTCATTCGTGTCCAACTCTTTGCAACCCTGTGGACTATAAGCCTATCAGATTCCTCTGTCCATGGAATTTTTCAGGCAAGAATACTAGAGTAGGTCATCATTTCCTACTCCAGCATGTTCCCTAGTATAGTGTAAATTCAGAGGGCAGGGTGGAGAGTTCATTGTCTTTATAGCCCGGGACAGTATTCCTTAAGGGCAGCAGCATGTTAGAATGAACTGAAAGGCTCGTTGTTGTTGTTTTAATACCCTCTAACTTCCAGATATTCTGAATTAATTGATCTGAATCAGTGAGATCTGGGCATGGGTTTTTGTTCCTTTTTTTTTTTTTTTTTCTTTTGAAGCTTAACCAAGTAATTCTAATGTGCAGTCAAGGTTCCTGACACCTGCTCTAGGGTAATGATTCTCCATTGGGGGTGGTGTGTGCCTCGAAACTAAACACATCACCGCAGGCCCAACTACCCACAGATTCCAATTTAATTTATCTGGAATGGGGTCCAGGCAGCTGTATCCTTTAAGCGTCAGGTGATTCTAATTCACAGCTATCATTAAACTCTATTAAATATTAATATATATGTACCTATAACCAAACTAAATTCCAGGCTATTCCTATCGCCCTTCACTCTTGCCAGATCTGTATTATTAAGTGCTTATCATAAATAGATATTAATATCTAATGAATAATACCTTCAATTTTTGGCTCATGCCATTACAGAAATTTGTTTTTCTCAGTGAATCTCTTCAAGCTGTTTCTTTCACAGTCATATCAAGTAACTATTCAGTCTCTCATTAGTTAACAGTCCTTCTCAAAGCCTTTTTCCCAATCTGTGATTCTACTTATACTCATGATGTTATCTTTCTTCCTTCCTATATGTAGCACTTGTACAAAGATTAGTTTTCCAGCTCTGCTGTGCCATCTTCCTAATTCTCTCCTGGTCTCTTATTGTTCTGTGCCCACCTCCACGGCGCAGTCCACAAACACTAGACTTTTTTTTCTCTCTTGAACACACTAAGCTAATTCCCCAAATCAGAAATCTTTTACTTTGTCTGCAAGACTTTGCTCACAGATTTTCAAACGTCCTGCTTCTTTCATGTCACAGGTATAAGCTCAAATATCACCTCCCTAGAGAGGCCTCTCCTGTCTGCCCAGTCCACAGTAACTTCCCCAGTCACCGTTCTCTATCATTCCAGCCCCTGTTAGTTGCCAAATATCATTTATCATTTTCCAAAGTTATCTTGTTCTGTTCTTTCCTTTTCTTTTTATATCTAACTCCCCTTTCAAGAATGGAAGCCCCATAAGGAAAAAGAATCTGTGCATCTTGTTTCCTGCTGTATCACCGGACCTACAACAATATCTGGCAACAATATTTATGGAAATGAAATAAACATCAACATATACATAAGAGCTAATTAGGTAACTGAATCTCTCTGTTGTGTGTTAGTTGCTCAGTAGTGTCTGACTCTTTGCAACCCCATGGACTGTAGCCCTCCAGGCTCCTCTGACCATGGAATTCTCCAGGCAAGAATACTGGAGTGGGTTGCCATTCCTTTCTCCAGGGGATCTTCCCAACCCAGGGTTTGATACTGAACTCAGGTCTTCTGCATCACAGGCAGATTCTTTACTATCTGAGCCACAAGGGAAGTCCACTGAATCTCTGAGCCTGGAGCTACTGATTTTTCTACTAAATTCACCTATTTGCAGCATAATTCAGACACCAGGCCAAAAGTATGTCTCACTAGCCAAGATTTACGGCAACATATTCAAAACAGTGTGATTTCATGAAATGGTATACTCTGAAATTAGACACTCGTTGGTTGGAATTTCATGACTTCCCAGCTGTATCATCAAGGGCAGCTTTAATCAGTGACCCTCAACAGCAATAGCATCTGGGAACTTGTTAGAAATGCAAATGTTGGGCCCCACTCTAGACCTACTGAGTCAGAGCCTCTGGAGTTGGGGTCCAGGAAATTGCCCTACAAACACTTCCTGTCACTCTTAGGTGCAATAAACTTTGAGAAGAAACTCATCTAGGTCAAGTTAGGACACACTTTAAGCCCCAGTAACTCCCTTTATGTTGCAAAAATTGTTAGAGGGCTCAATGATAATGATATACACAGAAATGTTTAGTACACAGTATGTGCTCAAGAGATAATGATCTCTTTGCATTTACTTTCATTAAAAAAAAAAATCGTAGACCTAATTCATTTCTGTTGGGCAGAATTCAATCTTTTTTTTTCCCTGAATATCCAGTCCCGGAGGGAAAAAGAGAAACTGAAAGCAAACTAACTGCTTCTCCATAAGGAAAGAAACAGAAGCGGTAGAAAAAGGATGTCCACTTGGGGTCATTTAGGACAGGGGCAAACAGTCCTTCATACCTCAGTAGCCCCCTACACTCCAGTAGAGTTTAATAATTGATGTTCATAATGATGATCCTGCATTATTAAGTGAATGCAAAATTCTTCTCCTGAGTCCCTGCTCAAGTATGTTCAACTTCTATTAGGAAGATTTCCATTTGAAATACTTAAATCACTTTCTGGGGGCCCAAATCGGACAAGATTTAGTTACTTGGAATATTTTACTGGATAAAATTATCCTGTTCTTTGCAGATTCCAGAGGAATTAGACAGTAGTATATATTTATCAACACATTTCTCTTAGTGAATCAGATACTCTTTAACAGAAGGGGCTGTGTCTTCTCTGTCCTTGGAAATTCCATTCAGCACCTAGTTCACGCGACTCCGCAGAAAAGGAGTCAGACCACAGAAGGTCTGTGGCCTAAAAGGCTCGTTGAATTCAGGGAACCTGCATTTTCTACTGGGAAGAGGATGGATCATCACTCAGATCACTGCCCTCTTGGATACCCTTTAAGCTTGTGTTCCTGCCAGATAAGCTAAAGGGAGAGCAATTCTCAAAGTCACTGGCATTTATTGAAAGCCAAGAAATTAGTGAGCTCTGACATTTATAGGTCTTAAACATTAAAGAAGTTCGAGCAAGGTTCAAGTCTTAAATGTAATTTCATAAGAGTTGCTGTTAATTTTCTAATAATTACTCTGCTTATTATTTTAACAGCCAGATTTATGGTCCTGACCAGCCCTAAGTTTAACAACATGGTCTCTCACCTCTCAAACTTTTTCATTTCCCAATAACCCGAGTTATCTCTGATGGGGTATTCCCAAATGGTTCACAAATTTGAGCACTTACTATACGTCAAAGTTTGTTATGATTATGCACCTGTCTTAGTTCATTTAATCATCAAAATAACCCAGTAAGGCAGGGACCATTATCAAACTTGCTTTACAGATGAGGATTCAAAAGTACAAAGGCTAAGCAGTATACTCAAAGTTTCATAGCTAGCAGGTGGGACACAGCCATGCTTTACATTTAGAGTCTGTGTGCTAAATTATTCTGCAACATTATCTTTCAGTGAAATAAGTTTCAGTTGAGGAAAATGCGATACACTCTTAATTATTCATTACGAGGGTGAGAGGTTATAATGCTCTGACTTAGGAAAAGCTAAAACACAGAGATCTTTCTGACCTGTTGGCATTTCTCCCCCTTTCTCTGCTTCAGCATCCACATCCTCCAGCCTCAGCAGCACTGTGGGAATGGAAAGAAGTGTCTCTCAGGTTCATGAAAGGCACTTGGAGGACTTCTTTGCAGCACTGGCTGTTCCAAACTCAGTGCAGGTTGTCTGGTTTGTAAGAGCTTTGAGGAAAGATTTGGTCGTAAATGAGGTCAAAACCATTGTTAATCTGAGGTTTGGACAGTCTTTGTTGATTTGACTTTATGCAACTATTCTTGGTCTTGATGTCTTCATTAGCATCAATAATTGATGCCTGGCTACATTTCTTTTGAAACCACTAACTCTGAATGGTACATATATATACATACACATATACATGACATATTCCTATATACCTACATATGTATTTACACTAACATACATATACATCATATAATGTTGTACAATATATATTATATAGATATAGATATATTCTGCACAGCTAATACCTCACCTTATCAGAGGAAATAGTGAAGGGAAACACGAGCGCAAAACTGATTCAAAAAGGAGACAGGCATTTGCTTAGTTGTATTGAACAAAGTAAACAAAACCTGTCAAACAAGTTTGAACTATAAACAAAATAAACCCTCTGATGAGCACAGCAGGTTCATTCTTAAAAGAAGCCATATTGTCTGGACAGGTCTTGAGCCTGAAGTTCGATGCAGGAGCAGATAGGAGCAGCCTCTTTCACCTCTTCTGGGTGAGATGCAGGGCTCAGTCGGTATGGGTGAATGAGAAAACTCTTTTGGCTTTTCAGTGAATACAGAATAAATGTCACTTTCTTTGGAAATGACCTTTCTGCTATTCTCATCTTTGTGTATAAAGTTGCTGTGTGAGAAAATCCATGCCTATGAATTTCATTTCTGAAGGTACAACAGAATCATTCCATAGACATTTTCGAGATGGATGGACTAAAAAGTATCAGAATCAGAGATGAGAGTTGATTTCTACAGTGATCGTGAAAGAATCAAGGTTCCCATCCAGTGTAATTCAGTAGGGGTTTTAGACTCTCATCAGATGAGTATTCAGATTGAGATATGCAGTGGGTTTCTTAGTAAAGGACTTGTCTGAAATTGTTTGACTTTTATTTACCAAAGAAAATCGACAGCATGGGGGACTTTTCTTGGCCCTTCTGTCCATAAAACGGAACTCAAATTAATCCCTTGAAATTTTAGAGGTGCACATATTCCTGATGGTGTTAATGAAAACAAAAGTACGTATGCTGTTGTAGAATGGCCAAGAAAAACACAGAGGTCTAACACACAGTTCTTAAATGTTCAACATTTGTTAAGAGATGGATATTGTAGCTTGTACAAATTGAGAATTGCTACAAATGTGTTGCATTCTTTGGGGACTAATAATGCAATGCCAAAAGCAATCAAGGTTTTAAAAAATCTCAGCTGTCCAGCAAATGGATGTCATTATTACAGCAAATCACTATGCACCTAAGAACAAATGAAGTTTATGGTTCAGTGTAATTCAATACCCAGATTTCATCACTTGCGATCCAAAGTAGCGCAATCTGTCATAGGAATACAATTGGTAATTCCAATCTGGAGACCTAATCAAGGTCTAATTAAGCAACAATGGCAATCTTTCTCACTCCCCTCTCCCTAACCAAAGCTGGAAGCTTCCTTATCTGAGGATGGTTATCAGCCCTAAGCATTCTTTTGGGCAGTATTCTTTGAAAATTCTGACTGGAAGTTTCATCCATTTGGTGCTAGACCTCACCTTAAAATATTGATATCAGCTTTCAGATGCAGAAGAAAAATAAAATTGTGTGTAAGTGCTATTACTGAGTTGCAAGCCCCTTGAAAGAAGTTATTGGATCTTGTTCACTAAAATGAAACCATTTTACCCTAGCACAATGCCCAGCATCCAGTACAGTAGTTACTGAATAAGGTAGTAAATTATAGTTCAATATCATTATTTTTAAATTCCTAATTCAAGATTTGTGTTAACTAATGCAAGTTTCAAGCTTAGGTTGTGATCTGCCCTGTTTTATGATGAAAAGTCAATTATTAGTCACGTTTCAAGGACTAATACATTGACAGTTTGCAAGTGTGGATTGTAAAGGATAAGTTCTGTTATACAGCAGTATTTTAAATGCAGTATTTATATACAAATAATTATTATGCTAATTTCACAGCATCTTGATCTACTCATTAACACAGATACAAAGAATCAGCATGGTGTGGTGGAAGAGCATTAAAAGGGTAATTAGGAGCCCTGGGCTCTGATCCCAGCCCACCACTCATTAGCTCTGTCACCTTGGCCAAGTCGCTTAACCCCTCTGAGCCTGTTTCCTCACCTGTAAAATGAAGAGATTGAACTAGAGCACACCGAGTGCCCTTCCAGCCTTAACAGTTTATGATTCTATGATCCTAGTGAACACCCAAGTGGCAGCCATACTCTCCTTTTAACTCATCGTACACACAGTCCCCCTCTTATCACAGCTTTTGCACATGATGTTTTCTGAGCCTGAGACACTTTTTGGTGAATTGTCGATACCTCCCTGATGGTGATTAACTCTTCTGTTTCTTCTGGAGGCCGGTTCCTCTGGCAAATTGTCCCTGATTTCTCAAGTCAAGTTCTGCTACAGTCTTGCACATTATGTCCCTCTCCTTCAGAGAAGGCATCTTAATTCTAATTTTTAATTAATGTCCATCACCTCCTCTAGGTTGTTTGTTTCTAGAAGACAGGGACACAGTCTGTTTTTTCTTACTATTGCTTCACAAGTACCGTCTATGGTGCCTTTGGCAGAATAGGCACTTGATAAATAGTTATGGAATAAACAATTGAGGAATGAATGAATGCAATCAGTGCCAAATACATGGATAAATGTCTTAAATGAAAGGCAGGGGGTGGGGTGGGAGGCATTGACATGGTAGCCTGTCATTATTATGTGGATTTAAAAGATAAAATTGCCCCCTTTCATTTGTTTAATTGTATCATTTGCAAATTACTCTTAGGCAAAACATTTTTAAACTAATTTCCATGTCAGAATTAAGGTGCTGTGAATTTGAACCAAGATTTTTAAATGGTGACATTTGTGAAAGGAGAGAGGTCTTATGGCTAGTGCCAACATAAATTTGAACCTATGTAGTTTTTTTCTTCCAATAATGCTGCCATTATTCTGTTTTAATATCTGTATAATTGCAGCCTTTAAGTTTTCCTATCATAGTTTCATCCATACATTCATGATCATCTGTGAAGATTTTATAAATGTACATATATATAAAATTTTACTAAACACTCTTAATACCAGATTATTCTTCTTAGTTTTACCTTACATATCTCTTGTTTTTCAAGCTTGTTATCTTCTCAAGCAATTTTTCTCAGTCATTTTCTCTGGTTTCAAACATTTCCATTGGCAATGAATTTCAATCACAGAAATTTCACATTTGCAGAAGTTCACTGTATGAATATATTTCAGGCTATTAACTCTAGTCTCAAGTCATATGTAACTAAGCACAGGTGCCCCCCGGTCATCGTTGTCTTCCATCCCTTTTTTTTTTTCCAGAGAAAGGAAGAAATTGTGGTTTATAGTAAATCCTGGTATTAAAAGAATATCTCTTATTTCCTCCCCCTCTTGTGATTTGTTCTGAACTTAAAGGATGTCCTGTAATAATAAATAGTCAGGCTTCAAAGGTGAGTGACAGTTTAGAATTTCAAGAAAGAAATGATGTATCAAGTAGCAATATTACCATCAGAAATGTGGCTAAATAGGTTGAGACAAATAAACCTAATTCCCTATTTTTGTATGTGAGCCCCTGGTGCTATATCCTCAAACTATCTCTTCTTATTTTCACACAGAATAGCAGTTTTTACCCAGTATTATTGAAGAGCCCACACCTCAATAAACAGATTATTAAGTAGACACCATAGACAAGAAGCATCTAATTTGTAATTGTTCCTAATTTTCAAAACTCGAGATGCTGTCACCGTGGGCATTATGGATACATTCTTTACATGGGCATATTTCAAATCATCTCCCCATTAAAATTTGTGGGCTGGTGACGATCCCGTTCTTGTGCTGTGCTATGCTTAGTGACTCAGTCATGTCCAATTCTGTAATCCCATGGGCTGTAGCCACCCAGTTTCCTCTGTCCATGAAATTCTCCAGGCAAGAATACTAGAATGGGTTGCCATGCCCTTCTCCAGGTAATCTTTCCAAACCAAGGATCAAACTCAGGTCTCTCTCATTGCAGGTTTATTCTTTACCATCTGAGCCACCAGGGAAGCCCCCCAAAAATGGAGTGGGTACCCTATCCCTTCTCCAAGAGATCTTCTTGACCCAGGCATTGAACCAGTGTCTCCTGCATCACAGGAGGAGTCTTTACCAGCTATGAAAGCAGAAATTGTGCTACAATCATTTTGGGGAGATATTTTTTCTTCCTCTTTTGCCTTTGGCTTGAGGTTTGTAGTTTGATGCAGCAATATCCTTTAATGTATCTGTCAATAAACATGCTAATTTTTTGGTTTGGAGTTTATAAACACATTAACATGTAAGTCCTAAAAGAAGACATATGTCAGTTGGCTCTTTCTGAATAATAAATCATCAAAAGTTGTTGAGGGTCAGGTGTCATTTGGGTGTTTTTCTGGGTTTATGCTTGGTGACAACCACGTTCAATTGGGGCTCTGCTGGGAACTCATTCTGCTTAGCTCCAACCCCTAAACCTAAACAGCTAAATATGAGTACCACAGCTTAGAATCAGAGACACAAAAACCAGAAACTTCACTATGAAGCTCAGTTGGTGGCTATATAAGGGAGGTAAAAGATTTCCGTGTACTGGGCAGAACTAGTTACCCTCACTCCCAGTGTCTAGATATTAAGATGTTGTAAAATAGAGGAAAGTGGGAAGGAGGAGCCATTTAGGTGAGAAAAGATGACATTGAGAAACAGAGAGTCTTTGCAGAGAGAGAATTAAACCACAGTTCAAGGGAACTGGCTGCTTTCTGAGTTATCATCTAGTGGGTCTTTCAGTTGCCTTCAAGTTTCATCCTCACTAGTCCATCTTATATTGATCATCTCATTTGAAGTGATATGTCTTTGTTTTGACAATTATATAGGGCTCTACACGAACTCAGAGAAGGCAACGGCACCCCACTCCAGTACTCTTACCTGGAAAATCCCATGGATGGAGGAGCCTGGTAGGCTGCAGTCCATGGGGTCGCTAAGAGTTGGACACAGCTGAGTGACTACTTTCACTTTTCACTTTCATGCATTGGACGAAAACACTCCAGTGTTTTTGCCTGGTGAATCTCAGGGATGGGGGAGCCTGGTGGGCTGCCATCTATAGGGTCACACAGAGTCAGACACGACTTAGAAGCAGCAACAACTATACTAACTAACTCGTGTGGAAAGGACTCCATCCATTGGACCACTCAGAGGATGAGAGTATTTAGAATACTTTAGTAGTGACAGCATAGGAAAATAATTCTCTTACTCCTGAACATTGAGAGAAAATACAGAATAATTTTGACACCTACCAGTAATCTGGAGTAACATCATATTATGCTTTCAATGAAATATGAGACTATTTCTTTAGATTGATGCATGCCTCACCCAATAGCAAAAATATAAATACTTTTCCCTCTCTTTTTTTTTCAAAATTCTTTATTTATATAAAAAAGCAGGTATATGTTGTTGCAATTTTTAAAGCCACATTTGACAGTCTTTTCAAATCTTCAGGACAGTTGAATATTGAATTTTGGACTCACCTTCCAAGAATATGTTACTTGCAATAATAATGCCATCATAGTCTGAGTGAGCTATTAAATGTGTTTACAGATCAGAGATGCAAAAAGACATTTTATCATAATCACTTTTGCTGGTTTGTATTTAGATTGCGTCTTGCAATTTCTACTTTTAGTGGTTAAGAGTCTTTCTAGTTCACTTTTTAAATGTACAAAATCAAAATGCAGAGGCAAAATTCCTGTCAATGTTGAAAAAAGATGTTTAAGAACTATTCAAATCAAATTTATATTTCAGTCATTTGCTTTCCCCCAAATGGAGAAAAAACCTAATCAACAGATGAGCGTTTTTCCAGTGGCTCATAATTCTCTTTAACTGAGGACTCAAGAAAAACATTCTCCCAGTAACACACTGAGAAGAGAAGAAAAAGAAGCTCCTTGAAGACATATTAAAGCAATGAGGGAGAGATATTAGGGGAGAGAGGGAGAAACAGCCACAGTGGACAGATCCATTGGCCTGAAACAGTCAGAATGGGGATGGCTCCAGTTGAATAAATGCCTAATGAACCCAGAAACAGTGGTACCAGCCTTGGACCTCATCGACAGCCCATCTTCACACTCAGTGAGGAGGACCCCACTGCTGGCCACATAATGATTGTTTTGGAGACATGGACATTCAAGGAAAGGGCTGGGCTGGAAGAAGTGCAATTTTCTTGCCAGTGAAAAAGAACAATAGCCACATACTCAATTCTGTGCTTTCAAAAGTTCCCACTTTAAAATGGTGTATAGGAAAACCTCATAAATTTGGACCCTATTATAGGTCCTTTCTCCCAGCTGTCACAATGGTTCCCTGGGAAAGTTTTATTGCTCACCTAAAGTCAAGGAATTCGGTGGGAAAGAGTGATGTGACAGCTCAAGTTTGTCTTGCAGAAGTACATTCTTATCCTGGCTTATTTTATTCACAAAACCTCCTGCTCCTTTAACATAGAGCAAGATAGGAAATTCCTCTTTTTACAGAGATTTACTGCCTATTTGTTATAGGATTCTGGCTTGAGCTGTAGTCTCAGCTCAGAATGACTTTCTCATTGGAGACATCGACTACCCAACTACACCAGCTCCATCCTTAATTTTTGTCCTCTTAAGAGTTATTTTTCCTACGTAAAATCATCCTGCTTTTTACTTGTTCTTTATCTGTGTTCACCACGTGACTAAAACTTCATGAAAGCATGGACCTATTGGTAGTTGTTTAGTACTATATTCTTAACTATTAGAACAATGCCCATCATGTAGTAGGTGATCAATAAATGTGGGTAAATGAGTGAATCAACAAAATCATGCTGGTGAACACCAGGTTACATAGAAATAGGTAGTAAGGGAAGATATCTAATTGAGTTCTGGTCCACAATTTAATCATGCATGTTGGTGGGACATGGTTCCCTTAAATCAGCAAGCAATGCTTGGACACCAGTTGGGTGACCTACAGCCCATGTAAATTCTTTTTTTTAATGTCATTCATTCATTTATTCATTCACTTATTTATTTTGATGGAGCCAGGTCTTAGTTGCAGCATTAAGGATCTTTTAGTTGTGACAAATTAACTCTTAATTGCTACATTGGGACCTAGTTCCCTGACAAGAGATTAAACTCAGGCTTCCTGCATTGGGAACACAGAGTCTTAGCCACTGGACTACCAGGAAAGTCCCAGTTTTAGTTAAGTTCTGACATTATCTACCTGGAGATAGCATCAGGTCTCCCAGGTTAAGGGCTCAGTCCCGCAAGACTATTGCCCTCGCTTCAGATAGCAGTTGCAAGTCCAAGTTGTTCATCTGTGCTTCTGATCTATAAACTATAAACTATAGATGCCAAAGATTCTCTCCTTGGACCTCAGATACCAGTTGGAAGTCCAGGTTGCTACTTGTCCTTCTGACTGGCTATAAATCAGATTCCCACAGCATCTCCTTGGATTTGATTAATTTGCTGGAGCAACTCACAGAACTCAGAGAAACATTTTACTTACTAGGTGGTGGTTTATTCGCTAAGTCATGTCCAACTCTTGCGACCCCATGGACTGTAGCCTGCCAGGCTTCTCTGTCAGTTGGATTCTCCAGGCAAGAGTATTGGAGCGGACTGCTGTTTCCTTCTCCAGGGATCTTCCTGACCCAGGGATCCAACCCAGGTCTCCTGCATTACAGACAGACTCTTTACCAACTGAGCTATGAGGATGAAGAAGAAAAGTTAAAATTTTACATAACTTCCTGCTCCTTCTGCCTCTGTAACCTAGCTTGCTCCTTGCAAAGTCTAGATCATGTATGTCTCAGAAAGTGGGGACTCAAAATACTAGGAACTGGAGCTCATTTCACTCACACTTGTCCTGCTTTTTGCACACGCCTTAGTCCCTGCAAACCTGCAGACCCACTTAATCATGCCTGTCCATGTATAAAAAAACTCTTAACCCATTTGTTTGGGGCTCAGAGCTTGGAGTGTTAATTCCTCTGGGCCCACCAGCGTAATAAACCTGAGTTCTCCAACTCTCCATGTGCAGTACTTGATTTCTCAAGTACTGCCTTCTGCAACATTTCTGGAGGCCCCAGTGAGATTCCAACCACACTGGCCCCTTGAGCAGTCAGACTGGTGGCTTGGCAGGGCTGGAAGAAAGGAACCCTGAGATGAATGAGGAGGCACGCCACCTGACGGTATTCCGGGTTCTCTTTTGGACTGATGTTCTGTCTCTCCAGATGGCAGAGCCCCAATCAGACTCATTGGAGGGATGGACCAACTTACCAGGAACGGCCACAGGGTAAGGTAAAGCTCCTGGGCAGGCCCCCAGGCAGGAACTTACCCCAATGGGTAGAAAAGGAGACTGATCACCTCCTTGGGCTCCCAGGAAGGGAGCAACAGTTAAGGAAACCTGGAGACTCAGGAGGAGGGAGGCACTGTGGTAGCCTCTGAATGACTGTGAGTGTGTGATTACTGATTGAACGAGTGAGAAAACTTTTTTGTTGTTTTGAAACTGCAAAGCCAATTCTTTTTGCATACGCAATTTAAAACAACTAGCTTGTTAAAAGGCCTGCCTAGGAAAAAGCTTGAAGTTAACCCTTTCCATGTCCTTAAAATATACAGCCCACTTTGCCTGAGACCTCATCCTTGGGCAAATTAGAAACTTCAAGCAAAGAAAAAAAAGGGGTCTAATAGATATTTTAAATCTCAAAAAGAAAGCTTTAAGATCTCTGTCTGTCTGGATTTATGTATGTCTCAGTGTATGTCTTTTGTTTTCTTCTGATAATATTGTTGAAGTTGTAAATGAGTTCTAATTTAATTAGCCTAAAGAAAAGTGCTTATAAATCAAACAATTCTAACTACAAGAAAAACTAACCTAAATAAATGTCAGATTCACATAAACTGGGAAGTATTCAATATTAAATATCTATTGTTAATGTTTGTTTGCTAATCTAATAAGGAAGTAGGATGTATGTTTTTAATAAAGAAGATATAAAAAATAAAATTATAGTTTATGAAAGGGGAAAAAAAAGTAGGTCTGACTTAAAGGTGGCTGTTACAGAAAGTCATTTAAAAAATTTATGGAAAATGGACCCTAAAAAAAGTTTTGTGCATGGTTAGGACTGATTACGTTTAAAATAAGTTTGGTTAAGTTTAAAATAAGTTTAATTAAATTTACCTAAATGAGTGAAAGTGGAGAGTGAAAAAGTTGGCTTAAAGCTCAACATTCAGAAAATGAAGATCATGGCATCTGATCTCATCACTTCATGGCAAACAGATGGGGAAACAGTGGAAACACTGTCAGACTTTATTTTGAGGGGGCTCCAAAATCACTGCAGATGGTGATTGCAGCCGTGAAATTAAACGACAGTTACTCCTTGGAAGAAAAGTTATGACCAACCTAGATGGCATATTCAAAAGCAGAGACATTACTTTGCTGACGAAGGTCCATCTAGTCAAGGCTATGGTTTTTCCAGTGGTCATGTATGGATGTGAGAGTTGGACTGTGAAGAAGGCTGAGCACTGAAGAATTGATGTTTTTGAACTGTGGTGTTGGAGAAGACTCTTGAGAATCCTTTGGACTGCAAAGAGATCCAACCAGTCCATTCTGAAGGAGATCAGCCCTGGGATTTCTTTGGTGGGAATGATGCTAAAGCTGAAAGTCCAGTACTTTGGCCACTTCATGTGAAGAGTTGACTCATTGGAAAAGACTTTGATGCTGGGAGGGATTGGGGGCAGGAGGAGGAGGGAACGACCGAGAAGGAGATGGCTGGATGGCATCACGGACTCAATGGACTTGAGTCTGAGTGAACTTTGGGAGTTGATGATGGACAGGGAAGCCTGGCATGCTGTGATTCATGAGGTCACAAAGAGTCGGACATGACTGAGCGACTTAACTGAACCAAAATGAGTTTAAAGTTAGCTGGTGAAAAACTTGAATTCGGCCTTTCTCTCTGTTAAGAGGACATACTTTCTTCAGATGTTAAACTGCTTTTAATAATAGATTTAAGTTTCTTTACCTCTTAATTGATCTGTTCTATATTCACCTTTGAAATCTTTTGCTAACTTTGGCTAAGTGAATAACTATTATTTCATAGTAACTTATATGATCTTACCTGACTGAGTGTTATAAACCCTTCTGAAATTTATTGACAAAACTTCCTAAATAACTTGACTTCTAGCTAATGTTGGGATAGTTCAGAGGACGCCTGAGACATCCCAAAGAACTATTAACCTCCCTGGGTTCCTTGGACATGTTAAATTACATGAGAAGTACTGTTGAAGGGGTGATAAATCTTTTAAGGTTATACTGTATGGCTGATGTTACTAATATAGATATCCTAAAATTATGTGAAATTCATACAGATCTGATATGCCCTGATAAAAGATGGTCAATTTTAATTCTAGTTATCATTTTAAAGTATTGCGACCAGGTTTCTTTGTCAATTGCAATAGAATCAGATTTTAAACATGTCTTCTATGGATTTTTTCTCACACCTTCAAAAAAGTACTGCTAGTTCTTCAAGATTTATGGGAAAGACTTTAAGAATAAGCAGATAAACAAATTTTGTTATTAACAGTAAGCTGGTACCAGACTGGAATTTGGTCTTCTCTCTGTTTAGAGAACAGAGTTTTCTTAAAATGCAGCTTCTGAATTTCATTGCCTTTAAGTGATTTATATTTGTTTTAAAATCTTTTTGTTACTTTGGTAAAGTAAATAAACATAATTTAAGATGACAGTACATGGAGACGAAGCTCATTCTGCTTCTACAAAAAATAACCCCTCATGGTTAGACTTTTGCTATCCTAATGTCCTTAACACATGGCAATAGCCTGCTCCTAAATCAGGAAATTAAAAGTAAATAAGCAACAGCTGAAAATCAAAGAGCCAGGGCTATGGGGAATCCAAGACGGCTGCTTGGCTTTTCCCGGCTCCCTGACAGACCTCATTTTTATTTAATAGGTTAAAGCCTTACATGGCTACAGTGTTAATGCCCTCACAATGAGTTCTCAAAAAAAAAAAAAAGTTTCACTGAGTATTAAGTTCTAGTTTTGTTAGTTAAGGTCTGTGCTTACTAAGACTCACTTCTGAAACAGTTTTTGATATGTTATAATGCTAAAAGGCTTAATTAAGGACACTCTAAGATTTATTCTAAAGCTCATCTCAGTAACCAATCTTTGGATAAAGGTCAGATGCTCCATGATGTGCAACCAGGAGATGAACACTTGGCAATAATCATTTAACTGAGTCAGATGACCTGGGGTATACTGGGCTATACTCAGTGGACATTCTTGACTTAAGTTCTTGCTTGTGATCTTATTAACTGCTAGCTATATTATTTTCTATGTAGTTTGTTTCAGAAGATTATTTTTTACATTACCAAATGTGTGACTGAGCCTGTGATAAAATGCTGATATGCAGTTCCATACAAGATCAATAATTGCAATAATGTAATTCTAGATATGGGAAGAAGCAACAAGAGGAAATATTTTCCTGGACAAAGAGGCTAGTAAGACAGGTATGGTCCAGAGACTTTTACTACTTACAAGGCCTGGTCTAGTGACAACACCCTGAGTGGCCTATCAATGAAATCTTTATTAGATCCGGGAATGAGCCTTCCCAGCACCGTGGGACACAATGACCATGAAATGCCCCCAAAATATAGTCAAATGTGTGGCTATGAAGGGGCCCTGCTGACTGGAAGTTGGCCCTTGCCAGCTGCCTCTACAAAGATGAAATAATGACCACTATAAGATGCTGACCTTCAACAACCCCCTTGAAAGGAGTTCAGTGTGGAGACAAAAAATAAGGCACTCTATGCTCTGGGAAAACCCCAGAAAAACAGGCATTCTGGTAGTCCGATGTTTTCAGGTAAAGATTTTTATGAGTCCAAATTCTTGCATCTTCTCATACCTAGAGAAACATTAATGTCACAAACACAAATGTCTGGACCTGGTTCTCCTGGCTAGCCCCCCAGCAACGTTTCCACTTCTATTAATCTTTGGGCCAGATATCTTTAACTTTCTTGTTAAGTTTGTTTCTCCAAGTAGTAGTACAACAAGACTATCCCCCGGCCAACACCCAGATAATGCTAGAACAAGCTGCTTTATTATTCTGTGGACTCTCATCTCCCTCTGTAAATGCACCCTCAGGTCCTCAAGCTTTTTTCCCTTTGAGATCTTATATGGGATAAGATAAAAAAAGCTCATGATAAAAAAGCTCATGATAAAAAATCTCATGGGAGACCACCAACAACTAGCTGGCCTGGAGATGTCCCAACACCTCCAGGCCCTGGAAAAGTCTTCTGCCGTATCACCTGAGAAACCTCAGAAAGGACACCTGTTCATTTGGGCAATTGGGTTCATCCCTATCAGCCAAGGGATGAGGTATGGGTTAAAGATTAGAAAACAAACAAACAACAGTTCAGCCAGTTTGAACAGGCCCTCACACGATCATCCTGGCAACCCCTACTGCTGTTAAAGTTATAGGTATCATCCTTTGGATCCACCACACCAGAGTCAAAGAGTCAGCTACTTCCTGTGATGAAGAAACCTGGAAAGCAGTTTGGGACCCCAGAAACCTCCTCAAGATCTGGTTCCACAGACAATGGCTCTCACCCATGAAGGACGCTGAGCCCTGCTCTAGTCACTCCAGAAGCTGAGTAGTCAATGCATGGCAGAAGCTTGAGAATTCTTCAGCCTTGCTTCAGCTACACTCTGGCAGCTGGCTGGTCAATGCACGGCAGAAGCTTAAGGATCTGGCTATCAACATATTGATGGATTTTCATTGTCAACCCTGGCCTCTATCCCTAATCGGTATTATTGCTGTACTCTTCATTACAGGACAAACTAGACTCCCTGGCTGAGGTGCTTTTACAGAATAGGAGAGGGCTAAACCTACTGATAGCTGAAAAGGGAGGACTCTGCCTCTTCGTAAATGAAGAATGCTGCTTTTGTGTAAACCAATCAGAAATAGTCAGGGACATGGCCCAACAGCTAAGAGAGCAAATCATAAAAATGAGAGAGACACTAGCTAATTCCTGGGGTAATTAGAACAATATCTGGAGCTGGGCTCTATCATGGTTTCTCCCTTTAACAGATCCCTGTAATGTTCTCTCCTTTAACATCATGGCTTCTCCCTTCTTCATGCTTTTTGCAGTGCTCTTGTTTGGCCCTTGTATACTCAATGTAATTTCCCGCTCATAACCTCAGATTGAATCCAAAAAGTTACAAATGGTAATAGCTCAATATAGCCCCCTAAACAATGGGGAGCTCTGAATGTCCTACCAAAACATGAGATGATGTTTCTACAATGAGTGATAGAAGCATCAAGAGGAGAGAATGAAGAGGAGAAGTTAAAATTTTACATAACCTTCAGCTCCTTTTGCCTCTGTAACCCAGCTGGCTCCTTGCAAAGTCTAGATCATGTATGTCTCAGAATGTGGGGACTCACAATACAAGGAACTGGAGCTTATTTTACTCACCTTTGTCCTGCTCTTTGCAATCGCCCTAATCCCTGCAGACCCACAAACGCACTTAATCATGCTTGTCCATGTATAAAGTACTCTGTAACCCCTTTGTTCTGGGCTCAGAGCTTAGAGTGTTAACTCCTCTGGGCCCGCCAGCATAGTAAACCTGAGTTCTCTAACTCTCCGAGTGTGGTGCTTGGTTTCTCTGGTTTCTGCAACAAGGGAAGTCCCTTTACTTATTGATTATCAGTTTATTATAAAAGGATATCGCTCAGAAGTAGCCAGATAGAAGAGATGTTCAGGGCAAGCTATGGGGAAAGGATGTGGAGAGAGCTTTCATGCCCTCCAGAGTATGCCAACCCACTCCAGTGTTCTTGCCTGGAGAATCCCAGGGATGGGGAGCCTGGTGGGCTGCTGTCTACAGGGTCTCACAGAGTCAGACATGACTTAGCAGCAGCAGCAGCAGCAGCAGCAGAGCATGCCCACTGTCCCCAGATCTCCACACACTCACCCGAAAGCTGTCTTTCTCTGATTTTGAGTTTTTATGGAGGTCTCATTTCATAGACAGGATTGATTAGGTCATTGGCCATTGGTGACTGATTCTATCTCCAGCCTCTCTACCTTCCAGAAAGCTGTAAAACACACAGTTGATTCTCTGGACAATTATCCTCCCTGCCCTAGGTATAGCCCCAAAGTCATTTCACTAACATAATAGAAGTTTCATTTATTACTCTCTTCAAAGGAAATTCCAAGGGTTTTGGTAATGATGAGCCAGAAATGATGACTAAGACCAAATATTTATGAGAAATATATTTTAATCATCTAAATGACCAAGTACATACCTCTTGTAAATGACATTGCAGTATATATAATGCAGACTTAAGAAACACTCACAAACCAAAAGTTGAGAGTTATGTTTTATTTGGTGGAAATTTTTAGGACTTAAGCCCAGGAGGCAGCATCTCTAGTAACCCTGAGAAAACTGCTCTTAGGGGGTGAGGCAGGAGCTAGGTTATACAGAAGTTTTGCAAGAAAGGGTAGGCAGTCTGAATGTCAAAAATTATAGTAATTAAAGAAAACCAGGTATCCCAAGTTAAAAACTTTTTGTGTTTCTTTATATAGGAAGATGCAAGAATATGGGCTCACTGAAATCATTCTTCTGATATGCACCTCAACTCTCTGAGGCCAGCATCCTGTGTTTTCATATCCTGAGTTTCCTCAGGGCTCATTGTGGGGAGTGGTTGTAGTCTGATAGCTTCTAGATGGCAGGTATTCTTTCCTTCCTTCCTGAGATCCCCCAGGGCTCACCAGCTCACCATCTGTGGTGGTTGCAATTGCTGATGACTGTGACATCTTCTGTTTACTGATATGGCAGGAAACATTCTATTTACCAAGGAGAAGAAATCATTGATTCTGATATCAGAAGACTATGGAAGGAATCAACTAAACTGAGGAAAATGTGAAGCTGAGCAAAGGGTGAGTGGATGAGTTGGAGATAGGGGCAAGAGATAGAGCATGTAAGTTCCTTTGCTCCTAGCATGGGAGTTTAGATTTCATTCTAAGTGCAGTGAGAATCTAACCTGCTTTTTAAAAAATATTTTCAACCATTATGGATGTACTTTTCAAAAATTTAGTCCTATAAACACCCCTGTAATGTGGTTGCATTTTTGTCAAACTGAGATGTAACTACAGCTTTAAGCAAAGTGGCTCAAAATCTTAGAGATTGTAGTATGAAAGGAATTTAAACCCAGGTCTATTCAATTCAAAGAAAGTGGCACTTCCTCCACTTCAAACTCTTTCCAAGGGGCCACTGCCTACAAACAATATGCAAAGCTGTATGTTAAAACAGGTTTCCAGAGATCTACTTTGGAAAATTTTATGTGGTCTAGCTTAAGTAATTGCATGCTCTTGAAACAGTAAGGCTGCATAATCTATTCAACAGCTATCATTTCTTGGTAATATTTAACCATTCTGATTTCTCATGAAGTCAATCCTCCCTCTAGTCAGTGATGATCAGTTACATGCAACTGTACAGTGTGAAGGAGAAGAGCCCCTTTGTGGATGTGAACTCCCAAGATCTAAACTGCTAGAAAAACTACAGAAACCTCAAGCTTCATTCTTTTTAAATCTGAAGAAACAGGGTCACAGCTGGTTTTATTTCTAAGACTATGTGCTATCTTTTTTTCTTGTTCAAGATAAGTTTCCTGACTCAACTTCAGGGAGTGCCCTCAAGCTTTCCATCTTCTTGGAAAAATAATTGGCAAAGCCTCTTCCTTTTCCTGTAATAATTGGGAGATAGATGTCTGGTTCCTTCTGCCCCAAAAGGAAATGCTTTTCACCAGTGTTGCCTCTGCCATTTCTGAGCTCTGGATGAAACTCTGGAAGCTGCATGAAGTATGTGTAGGTGTGCCATCAACACTGCTAACCCAAAGCAAATCTCTCTCTGACACCAATGCACTTCCCTTTTCCCCAGAGTGTGAATCTGTTCAGCAACACCTGCTAACAACTGAAAAAGGAGAGCTGCCTCCTGAAGGGATAATCCCACACTGTTTTTGATCTAATGTGTCAGCCAGAAAGAAGACTTGCTATGGGGTCAGAAGCATTGCTATTCCCGAACTACCAGGCACCACCCCACAAGCATCATGTGAGGCCTGGGGGACAGAATAATATAGGAACTGACAAGAGACTCCAGTCGACCCGCTGCTGAAGACTTTTGATGGCAGGCTGGGAGCTGTCCTTGCCCCCTCTGCAATGCAAACTGGAAGAGAAACTTGCCTTATTTAAAATACCCCTTAGAGAAAGAAATACCAGAGTGAACTTGGCAAAGTAATATTGAGTCATTTCTTCAAAAATGCCTATTTCTATGGATTGGCTGAGAGGTGACCAGGGTAGATTACCTCTTGCTGCTTCTCTTCAAGAGTGGGTTCTGAGCTCTGTGCCCGAGTCCCCTGCCTTAAATGTAATTTTCCAGGTGACTGTCAATAAAATCAGATGATTTGTCAGAAATTAAGCAGGCCAGGTGCAGGGTCCCCAGGATCCCAGACACAGCCTGCTGCTAATAGAATCAACTGCTTAATGAATGAGGGACTTTACGCAGACCCTGAGGTTAAAAGTCAACAGGAAGGGCTTCAACAACAACTTTATTAGGCAGATGCACTCCGTGGTATTCTAGCCTGAAAATATCTGTCTTGGATGTTTTTTCTTCTATTTAAGGAATCCAGTGGCCAAAAAAAGATTAAGAAACACATACACACACTTAATAAATTACCCCAGGATAACTTCCTTTTCAGGTGATTAAAGCCACTTGGCTTTAAGCCTCTGACTTAAAATATTCCTCAAAATGGGCAAATAATGGCTTGGAAGTATGAGCCCATCACATTTGTTAGGCAGAAAATTTTTTTCAATTAGGGCCAATATGTGGACCAGGAAATTATCAATGAGGGAATATTTAACACAAGTTGGGAGGGATTGATACACTGCCAAAGTTTTTACATAGTTTATTAATTTAAGAGCCAAGTTTGTAAACTTAATTTGAAAACACAGGATTTGATTCTGGTTTTAATTGGCATAGGACTCGTGGCTTTTGATGTAGCCACTCCAAATTTCCCAGGAAAATTTCCAAATAGGGATATAAAGCAGTCTCACAACACCACCAAAATTTAAAACTAAAGTCAACTTATTGCTAGACTCTTAGAAGAATTAATATTTCAATGAGGTCAATGGGAATATGAGCTATATACAACAGATGAAAAATAAATATGTGTGGGTTAACAGAGCTGTTTTAAAATATGGATTAAAAATC
Source organism: Madoqua kirkii (assembly GCA_006408675.1). NCBI lineage: Eukaryota > Metazoa > Chordata > Mammalia > Artiodactyla > Bovidae > Madoqua > Madoqua kirkii. Next base: position 9,081 of record SJYC01086804.1, on the reverse strand, counting down.
AAAAACTTCCAAAACAGCAGTGTGAAGAAGAAAAAGCCAAAATAAACAAAATTACACATAAGAAATGATTAATAAAATTCAGAAACCCCCAGAATGTAAAGAGAAACAAAGGATAAAAGATAAATAATATGCAATAAAAGGTATGATGTTAGAATACCAATATAGATGTTTCAAAATACAAAGTAAAAAAAATTTAAGACAGAAATAAATCAATTATTAGAGCAATAAGAGAAGACATTTCCCAAGACACAAAAATATATAGGGCATTAAGCTTAAATGATCTACCGAGTTCCAACACAATGAATAAAAAGAAAATGACACCAAATTTAAAATTTTGTAAAACTTATAAAATTTAAGACCTCAAAGATAAAACAAAGATCCTGAAAGCTCTTAGAAAAAACTGATTACACAAAAATAAGAAAATTCAGACTGACATTTTCCCAGCAATAACAAATGCTAGAAGGCAATAGAATGGTGCCATAAGTGTGCTAAGGAAAAATTATTTTCGAACTAGAGTATTATACCCAGCCAAATTATCCACTTGGCTATTGGGCTTCCCTGATAGCTCAGTTGGTAAAGAATCCACCTTCAATGCAGGAGACCCCAGTTTGATTCCTGGTTCAGGAAGAACTGCTAGAGAAGGAACAGGCTACCCACTCCAGTATTCTTGGGCTTCCTTCATAGCTCAGCTGGTAAAGAATCTGCCTGCAATGCAGGAGGCCTGGGTTTGATCTCTGAATTGGTAAGATCCCCTGGAGAAGGGAATGGCCATCCACTCCAGTATTCTGGCCCAGAGAATTCCATGGACAGACAGTCTATGGGGTCACAAAGAGTTGGAGATTGCGCAGTGAATTTCACTTTCAAATTATCCACAAAATTTGGGAGTAAGATATTTTTAAGTAAGGGCTCCAGAAATACTTCCCACACACCATTTTTAGAAGCTACATGAGAATATATTGCCACAGAGTTACACCAATAGGAAAAAAAAAATACCAAAATGGCACTTTCAAAGATGATAAGGGAAGATAGTGACTCTTTGTAAATTAAAATACTGAATTTAAATTATTTAACATTAGTGGGAAATAAAAAGTGGTTTACTTAGAAGATCATTTTTCTCTTTCTCTGAGTTTCTCTTAATTAAATAAAATGTCTACACTAACCACTAGATCAGTCATTTTACAAACTTTAGAATTCACAAGAAGTACCCAGGTTTCTGAAATTATGAATTAGTAGCTCTGGGATGAGTTCCAGGAATCTATTCCCCAAATCATTCTGAAGCACTAGAAAATGGACTACATTTTAAGCAATACTAAATTGTGCATTTCTTGAGGGCAGAAACTATGGTTTTCTTCTTGACCATGGCAACTTCAGAACACAGCCTTTTCATTGACATATTGAATGCATTAAAAGAAGAAATGGTTCCAGATCCCATCTCTTGTGTAGATGCTGCTGTTTTGGGTAGAACACTATTCCCACTTAAACAATATCTTGTTTCATATCTAGTCCTAGATGGAAAGTTTCAGAAAACAACTGAGAGGAAACATGAAGATGAAGGACTTAAAGCCTTAGAGGACTCAAACCTACCAGGGTTTCCAGTAGCCACACCTTAAAGTGACTCTTCTACACTCCTCTCCCTTGAGTACCAGCAGAAATTGTCACCTACTATTGTTGTTCAGTTGCTAAGTCATATCTGACTTCAGCTCCATGAATTGCAGCATGCCAGCCTTTCCTGTCCTTTATTATTTCCCAGAGTTTGCTCAAACTCAAATCCACTGAGTCAGTGATGTCATCCAACCATTTCATCCTCTGTCATCCCCTTCTCTTCCTGCCCTCAATCTTTCCCAGGATCAAGATCTCTTCCAATGAGTTGGCTCCCCTAATCAGGTGGCCAAAGTATTGGAGCTTCAGCTTTAGGATCAGTCCTTCTCCTTCCAATGAATCTTCAAGCTTGATTTCCTTTAGGATTGACTGGTTTGATTTCCTTGCTATCCAAGGGACTCTCAAGAATTGTTTCCAGCACCAAAATTCAAAAGCATCAACCTGTAACTTACTTCTAACCAAAAGAATGTGGCAAAGGTGATGAAATGTCACTCTCATGATTATTTTCATAATATAAAATCCTGTCCTTGTAAATAGAGAGCAATTCTCTGTGCTGGTTTTAAGAAACCAGCTGTCATGTTGTGAGAGAGTCTATGGAACCAGAAATCTTCTAAGAATTGAGGGCAACTTTCAGCCTACATGCAGCAAAAAGCCCTGAGCATTTAGTCATCCCACTGTAGAAAAATGGATTCTGCCAAAGCATGAATGAATTGAAAGCAGTTTGTTTCATGAACATGCATCCAGATAAGAACACAGCCTGGTCAACACCTGACTGTAAATTAGTGAAACTGCCCAGACTCCTGTCCCAGAGAAACTGAGATTATAAGTGAATGTTGTATTAAGATATTAAGTTTGTCATTTGCTACAGAACTAGAACAGTAATACAATGGTTATAGTCTTATCAAGTTTCCAGAAAAACAAATGAGAATTTGCTTTGGGAAATTTTGGTATTACATTCCAGCAGAAATTTGATATTGCAATTATCTTTTAAATGTCTTACACAGACAAAATAGAGGAGTATAATATTTATAAGGAACAAAAAATAAATATAATTACTAAAAATTACTCCAGGTTTGCCTCTGAACACTGAAAGTCTGAAGGTGATGTGGCAACATTTACAGAGCTACAGTAGAAGGGATCTTTTTTAATTAATTTATTTTTTATTGAAGGATAATTCCTTCACAGAATTTTGCTGTTTTCTGTCAAATCCCAACAGGAATCAGCCATAGGTATGCATATGTCCCCTCTCTTTTGAAGCTTCCTCCCATCTCCCTCCTCATCCTACCCCTCTAGGTTGATACGGATTCCCTCTTTGAGTTTCCTGAGCCATACAACAAAATCCCTTTGGCTATCTATTTTACATATGGTAATGGAAAAGGTCAGTTTTCATTCCATTCCCAAAGGCAGTTCCAACAAATGCCCAAACTACCACACAATTGCACTCATTTCACATGCTAGGAAAGTAACGCTCAAAATTCTCCAAGCCAGGCTTCAGCAGTATGTGAACCATGAACTTCCAGATGTTCAAGCTGGTTTTAGAAAAGGCAGAGGAACCAGAGATCAAATTGCCAACGTCACCTGGATCATGGAGAAAGCAAGAGAGTTCCAGAAAAACATCTACTTCTGCTTTATTGACTATGCCAAAGTCTTTGACTGTGTGGATCATAATAAACTGTGGACAATTCTGAAAGAGATGGGAATACCAGACCACCTGACCTGCCTCTTGAGAAACCAATATGCAGGTCAAGAAGCAACAGTTAGAACTGGACATGAACAACAGACTGGTTCCAAATAGGAAGAGGAGTACGTCAAGGTTGTATGTTGTCACCTTGCTTATTTAACTTCTATGCAGAGTACATCATGAGAAACGCTAGGCTGAAAGAAGCACAAGCTGGAATCAAGATTGCCAGGAGAAATATCAATAACCTCAGATATGCAGATGACACCACCCTTATGGCAGAAAGTGAAGAGGAACTAAAAACCTTCTTGATGAAAGTGAAAGAGGGGAATGAAAAAGTTGACTTAGAGCTCAACATTCAGAAAACAAAAACCATGATCCCATCACTTCATGGGAAATAGATGGGCAAACAGTAGAAACAGTGTCAGACATTTTTGGGGGGGGGGCTCCAAAATCACTGCAGATGGTGACTGCAGCCATGAAATTAGAAGACACTTACTCCTTGGAAGGAAAGTTTTGACCAACCTAGATAGCATATTCAAAAGCAGAGACATTACTTTGCCAACAAAGGTCTGTCTAGACAAGGGTGTAGTTTTTCCAGTGGTCATGTATGGATGTGAGAGTTGGACTGTGAAGAAGGCTGAGCACTGAAGAATTGATGTTTTTGAACTGTGGTGTTGGAGAAGACTCTTGAGAGTCCCTTGGACTTCAAGGAGATCCAACTTGTCCATTCTAAAGGAGATCAGTCCTGGGTGTTCATTGGAAGGAATGATGCTAAAGCTGAAAGTCTAGTACTTTGGCCACCTCATGAGAAGAGTTGACTCATTGGAAAAGACTCTGATGCTGGGAGGGATTGGGGGCAGGAGGAGAAGGGGATGACAGAGGATGAGATGGCTGGATGGCATTACCAACTCGATGGACGTGAGTTTGAGTGAACTCCAGGAGTTGGTGATGGACAGGGAGGCCTGGCCTGCTGCAGTTCATGAGTTTGCAAAGAGTCGGATATGACTGAGCAACTCAACTGAATGAATGTAAGTTTCCATGTTACTTATAGAAGGGTTTTTACAAGAAACTTTCTACCACATTCCCTTTTATGCTTGAAAGAATACACTGTCAAGAATAGGAAAACTCAGAAACCATTGCATTCATATTTACATATGAATCTCTGTGTGTGTATACATTTTGACTTTTGGTTGTCTGATAATATATATATGTATGAAGGTATGTATAAAGATACAGATATACACATATATGCGTTTTAAAAGTATATAAATAGATATATGTACATTATCTTCATCTATCTATTGGTATCAGAGAAGGCAATGAGAACCCACTCTAGTACTCTTGCCTGGAAAATTCAATGGACGGACGAACCTGGTAGGCTGCAGTCCATGGGGTCGCAAAGAGTCGGACACAACTGAGCAACTTTACTTTCACTTTTCACTTTCATGCATTGGAAAAGGAAATGGCAACCCACTCCAATGGTCTTGAGTGGAGAATCCCAGGGACAGGGGAGCCTGGTGGGCTGCCATCTATGGGGTCGCACAGAGTTGGACATGACTGAAGTGACTTAGCAGCAGCAGCAGCATCTATTGATTTATCATCATGTGTACCTTTCTGTCTATATATGTAGGTCTTCATATCCCTAAATTCATATCTTGAGGCCTACCTCTGAATGTGATGTTATTTGGAGGGGAGGGGGCTTTGGGAGACAATTAGGTTTAGAAGAATTCATAAGGGTGAAGTCCTCCTTATGGGATTAGTTTCCTCCTAAGAGGAAATCAGAGTTTACTTTCTCTTTCTTCTTTCTGCCTTGTGAAGATGTAGCATGAAGGCAACTGTCTGCAAAACAAGAGAGTTCTCAACAGAATTTGACCATATCAGCACCCTGATCTCGTATTTACCAGCCTCAGGAACTATATGTCTGTTGTTTATGCCAGCCAGTCAATGATATTTTGTTATAGCAGACTCAGCCAAGATAGCATGTACTCATCAGTCAATTAAAACTGAACAAAATTAATTGAATTGTGAACAAATTTTGGTAAAAGCAGTTACAGGCATTCCTGTATGATTATCCATTTGTTCAAAAACTAAACTGCTCATCACAAAGCTCTAAGGAAGAACATTAATTTATAAAATAAATTTGACTGGATTGACTTCAGTAATGAAAAGTTGAGACTCTGGTGATATTTTACAATACTATCTGGAAAGAAAAAGTCCAAATGAAAAAAATTTGGCTTTGATTCATTGTCTTTCATCATAAGACTACTTATAATGAAAAGAAAGTAGATGTTTAGAATTTCTCTCATTTAGAGTCAGATTTAGAAATACAGATAAATGTTGTTAAACCCTTGTGAATAGCAAACAAATGCCACCTGGCCAGGGTCAGAGGGTAGGTAAGGAATAAAAAGATGTGGAAGAAAATATGGCAAAATTTGAATGCATTTGTTTGAGAGATAGAACAATTTAAAAATTGTTTTCTGTAAATTTTTCAACTATTCTTTCACAAATAGGAAAACATAAGTCTGCTTACTAAGAAGCCATCTGAGAAGCCCTACTGTATAACACAGGGAACTATATCCACTCTCCTGGGATAAATCATACTTTTCTATATTATAAAAAGTGAATATATATGTATATTCATATACCTGAATCACTGCACTGTACAATAGAAATTGGAACATTAGAAATTAACTATATTTAAATTTTAAAAACTGCATTGATTAAAGAGAAAATTTGAAGAAATCTCAGGAACACTGGATTAATCCAAATGAAATGCAACATATGAACCTGATTTGAAAATTTTGAATACCTTGGCGCATAGGAATCTGATCTTATTTTCGCAGACCAAGTTATGTTTGTATTCTTTTATTTCTTATAAGGCTCATAAGCCTTTGCCCACCTGCCTTCAAAGCTCGAAATAAGAAAGATAATTACTATGCCTCTTTTTTCTGTTGTTCAATTGCTCAGTCATATCCGACTTTTTGTGACCCCACGGACTGCAGCACGCCAGGCTTCCCTGTCCTTACCATCTCCCAGGGGCTTGCTCAAACTCATGTCCATTGAGTCGGTGATGCCATCCAACCATCTCTTCCTCTGCTGTCCTCTTGTTCTCCAGCCTTCAATCTTTCCCAGCATCAGGGTCTTTTCTAATGAGTGAGCTCTTCTCATCAGGTGGCCAAAGTATTGGAGCCTTAGCATCAGTCCTACCAATGCATATTCAGGACTGATTTCTTTTAGGATGAACTGATTGGATCTCCTTGCAGTCCAAGGGACTCTCAAAAGTCTTCTCCAATACCACAGTTCAAAAGTATCAATTCTTCTGTGTTCAACTTTCTTTATGGTCCAACTCTCACATCCATACATGACTACAGAAAACACTAGTTGAACCTTATTGGCAAAGTAATGTCTCTGCTTTTTTAATGTGCTGTCTAGGTTTGTCATAGGTTTTTCTCCAAATGAGCCATTTTTTTTTTAAATTTCATGGCTGTTATTGTGGCAGCCTCTTTTTTAATCCACTATAAAAATAATTTTACCTAAACTTATGTCAATGTGATGTCAAGTATTGTAAAAAGAAATATTTTAGGTAATTGTATAAAATCACATTCTCAACGTGTGGCTATTAGTTAAGCAAGAGATAATGAGAGCTCAGAATCTCTCTTTTTTCCCTCCTTTCCCACCTATGTAGGCCCTTTCATTTAAACTATGAAAACTGTATAACTTTTGATGTTTGAGATAAGACATTATTCTATGTATCCCCTGTCTGATGTGGCTCAGTAAACTTAGAAAAACAAAACTATAGTAAAGTTGGTGCAGAGATAAAATATTCATCTGTCAGTGAGGGAGAGGCAGGAGACACAGGTTCAATTCCGGTAGGGAAGAAGCCCTGGAGTAGGGAATGGCAACCCACTCCAGTATTCTTGCCTGGAGAATTCCATGGACAGAGGAACCTTGCAGGCTATAGTCCACGGTGTCTCAAAGAGTCAAACATGACTGAGGACAAGCACACACACACACACACAGACAATATAGTTGAGCCAGTATTACACTTCTAGGAATTTATATTAAGGAAATAATCAGAAATGTAGTAAAATATTATATGCAGTAATAATCAGCACAGCATTATTTATAATAAAATTGGATACACTTTAAAAAGAAAATTAAGAATATAGTTTAAAGGATTATGGCAAATTACTGGGCAAATAAATACCACAGTAAATTACTAAAATCCAGTAGCCTGCCTTCTTTATAATGATTCTAGTAAATAAAAACAAATAAATTAATGATTTAATTACTTTTAGTTTTTGTAACAATTGTGTGTGCTCATTGCAGAAAGCTTATAAAACACAGAACTATAAAATGAACAAGTAAATCACCTATAATCCACCACAGAGAGATGCCCAGGATTGACTTCTTAGCCCTATCTTGCTCATTTTAAACAATTAATATATTTATTTACCTTTCTAATTTTACATAATATTTTGCTGTACAAATAATTTCTGGAGTCAGAATGCCTGGGTTCAAATAGACCACTTACATGTTGTATGTTATTTTGGCAAGTTATAAAACTTTTCTATCTGTATGTTTTCTTGCCAGAAAAGAGAAGATAATAATAATGGTTAACCATTATTCGCAATGGTGGTTTTGCAAAGAATTAGAGTAGATAATACAACACATATTGCGTGTTTAGCATACATAAAGCAAAACAGACCATAAAGGATAAATGGACAAATGAACCACTGTCATTGAAAATTTCAACACTCCTCTTCCAGTATTTGGAAAAACAAGTTGACAGAAAAATCAGTGTAAATATAAATTCCCTGAGCCATACTAAGAAATTATTTGAATTAATTGACATTTATGAGACATGCTGCTCATAACAGTAGAATACATATTCTTTTCTATGGTAAATAGGCATTCCACAGACATTCAGATAGACTGTGCCATGCTCAGCTGTGTCCTGCTCTGTGATCCCATGGACTGTAGCCAGCCAGTCTCCTCTGTCCATGGAATTTTCCAAGCAAGAATACTGGAGGAGGTTGCCATTTCTTACTCCATCAGATAGACTACAAACATTCATATTGGCCATACTCTGAAAAATAAAACAAATCTCAACAAATATAAATAAAGCAAAATCAAACTCTCTCACTCACACACATACACACACACGTGTTCTATGATTGCATGGAATTAACTAAAAGTCATTACCAGAAAAATACAAGGAAAGTCTCCAAATGTTTATAAAATAAACAATATACTTCTGATAACACATTAGTATCTTGAAGAAGAAATCATGATGAACATTAAAAAGCATTTCAAGCTGAATGAAAATGAAAGTCTATCAAATTTGGGAGGAATGCATCTAAAGCAGGGCTTAAAGGGAATTCTGCAGCCTGAAGTGTTTATATAGAAAAGAAGAAAAACTTGAATCAATACTATAATTTTATATCTAAAGAAACTATGAAAAGAAAAGCAAATTAAATCAAAGTAAGATAAAGAAAGAAATTAATTCAGATGTGTGTGTGTGTGCATGCGCTGAGTCACTTGTCGTGAAAGACACTTTGAGAACCATGTGGACTGTAGCTCACCAGGTTCCTCAATCCATGGAATTTTCCAGGAAAGAACAATATAGACAAGAGTGTTAATATCTTAATGAAATAGAAAAGAGGAAAAATAATAGAAAAAATCAATTAAACCAAAAGGAGTTTCATTTATTATTATTATTTTCTTTTTCTTTTTGTTTATTATAAATTTATTTATTTTAATTGGAGGATAATTACTTTACAATATTGTATTGGTTTTAC
>SJYC01086802.1:0-18842 GCA_006408675.1 Madoqua kirkii | reverse complement strand
GAATATAAAGAAAGCTGAGCGCCAAAGGATTAATGCTTTTGAACTGTGGTGTTGGAGAAGACTCTTGAGAGTCCCTTGGACTGCAAGGAGATCCAACCAGTCCATCCTAAAGGAGATCAGTCCTGCGTGTTCATTGGAGGGACTGATGTTGAAGCAGAAACTCCAATACTTTGGTCACCTGATGTGAAGTACTGACTCATTTGAAAAGAACCTGATGCTGGGAAAGATTGAGGGCAGGAGGAGAAGGAGATGACAGAGGATGAGATGGTTGGATGGCATCACTGACTCAGTGGACATGGGTTTGGGTAGACTCCAGGAGTTGATGATGGACAGGGAGGCCTGACATGCTGTGGTTCATGGGGTCACAAAGAGTCAGACACGATTGAGCAACTGAACCGAACTGAGATGACTATATACTGTATAAGTCCATTTATTTGACATTCCAGAAAAGACAAAGCTATAGAATGAAAAATATATCACTAGTTGCCAGGGACTGAGATCAGAAGAAGAGATAAACTATAAAAGGATTCAAAGGAACCTTTGAGGGTGAAGAAATTATTTCACATATATAGATTATGATTGTAGTTATAGATTGTTAACATCTCTCAAAACTCATCAAACTGTCTACTTAAGAGGATAAATTTTAGTGATGTAAATTATATTCCAAAAAACTGTTTAAAAATGAACCAAGAGATGCATTAATTAAATTATCATATATTTTCACACAATTTCTAATAATTGTTTTCAGATTATGAAAACTGAAATTGTTGGAAAATATTCAGCTAGTATTTGGTATCATATCATTATTATTTTCTCATATCAATAAATCATCCTTTGGTAATTAGTCTATAAATTAAAATTGAAAGATCAATCTCTATCTCTCTGTATTATACACACAAATACACACACACAGTTTTCTGAAACACTGAAAGGATAACAAAGATTTCTTTGTTATTGGCAACAACAAAAAAAATGACATGATGGGATAATGTGTGAGTAGGAACCAGATTTTACCCTTTTCCATAGTGTTCTGTTAGTGTAGAGACACTCACCTGGAGCAAAATTAAGACAGCCATTTTAAGAATCGTCAATTTGGGAGGTCAAACTTACATTAGTGCCAATACCAGTGACTATTAAAGGGTTGTTTGAGAGCAGAGGCAGTAATAGTCTATAAATTAAAATTGAAAGATCAATCTCTATCTCTCTGTATTATACACACAAATACACACACACAGTTTTCTGAAACACTGAAAGGATAACAAAGATTTCTTTGTTATTGGCAACAACAAAAAAAATGACATGATGGGATAATGTGTGAGTAGGAACCAGATTTTACCCTTTTCCATAGTGTTCTGTTAGTGTAGAGACACTCACCTGGAGCAAAATTAAGACAGCCATTTTAAGAATCGTCAATTTGGGAGGTCAAACTTACATTAGTGCCAATACCAGTGACTATTAAAGGGTTGTTTGAGAGCAGAGGCAGAGGTGGGGGAAATGTGGCAGTTGCCATGCAGTGGTGAAAATTACAAGTTCAGGTTCTCTCAAGAGGAAGCCCCTGGGGTGTTCCGTAAATAGTTGATGAGACGTTTTTCCTTCAATGGCAGGTAGGTGTGAGCCTGGGAGATAGGTTTGACACTAACTCTAATGAGCACATAATGTTCCAAATCCCGATGTTTTGATCTTTGATGTAACAGAAGCTGTTTCTACACTAAGCCTTCAAACAAACTGAAAGCAAAAGGATATGTGATGTTTATGAATGCATTTGAATATCAGAGCTGCATGTTTATTTTAAAACAGGTAGACATGATCTGCATTGGAGGACATGAAATAAGGTCCACAATTGCCTGGATTTGAGGAGCTTCCAGTCCTGACTCTGTCCCTATCCCAACTCTGTGACTGGACAAGGCACTTGGTTTTTCTACATCTCGTTTTCTCTACCAATAAAATGGGAGAGTTTTAACTATGTTTAAATTTAGTTTTAAGTGTGAAATTTAGCTTAAATATGAAACTGAAAACAACTGACTTCAGGACCCAAGTGTATTTTGTTGGGCATTTTTGTTTTGACATATATTTTTAAATGAAATAGCGTTGCCAACATTGAAAAATGAAGATATTTTACATAACAAACAGATTTACAGCTCCTTCAGAACACCTTAAAGTTACTCAAACTTAATTTAAACATGAGGCAAACCATCTGGAGCAGAGGTACAGTTGGCATGTTTAAACAAGGTGTCACTCTCCATTAGCTGGAATCCTGTTCCTCTATGTCACCTACCTGACTCCATAGGCATGAGAGTGCATGACCTGAACTCACTGCTACTAGATCCCTTCCATCCTTAAGATGCCATGCCTCCAATTTATTATAATTGCTATAAACAGCAAAAATAGTGAGAACATCTACAGAAAAAAAGGCTAAAATCTAGCAATTGTTTATTTTATTATATAATGCTAATTGCTGCCACTGCATCCCAAATATCTTTCTTCTGATCAGAGAGTAAACTCCAAGGAAGTTATTTCACATAAGAGGGGAGAAAATGCAAACGAACCCAAAGTAATATATCCACTGATTTGTAACCAACAACAGAACATCACCTCATGATAAAGTTTCCTGATCTGATCAGTCAGCAGTTGAAACATTGTACCCACTCCATCCAGGAAGATTAGTATCATTATTAAATGCAATTGAATGGACAGTTTGAGAGTTTTTGACCAGCTCCTACACCACCTAATAAGAATACAGAGATCCATAAGAAATAATCCTCATAGTTTCAGACACTAAAATATATACTTTATATAATATAAAATGCATGTTATTAAAATTGTAATAATATTCACAGAATATTTTAATCAATGTATTAATAGAAGTGGATACAGTTCAGAGGTAACATGAAAAAAAGTGATTCTTCAGAGCCTTCACATTTACTGTTTTTCTGTCTGGAACATTCTTCCTCTAGTTTTCACATGGTTCATTCTTTCTCCTCCTTCATGTGTCTTTGCTGATCAAGATTTTAAAATTGAAACTACCTCTCTCCCTAGCCTTAGCACCCTAAACTTTTTCCTGCTTTATTTTCTCCAAAGCATTGATGACTATCTTTCATTCTATATATTTCACTAATTTTTTTATTATTTTTATTATTATTCACATCCCCTACTGGAATGTAAGCTCCATGAGATACAGATTTTTTAAATGTTTTGTTTACAACCATTTTCATATTTGCTAGAAGAGTGTATGAATATAGAAGGTGTTGGGTGAATATTGGTTGAATGATGCAATGAAGGAAGTCATCAGCTTTCCTCAAGAAGCTCAGGGCAAACTTCCTAAAGAGATGATCCATGAAAACATGGGTTTCGAAGGATGAATAAAAATTCATTATGTTACCTGATGAACTTAAGGGAGAGCATTTAATAAAAGAGAGCTGCAAAGGCAAGAATGTGAGACACACCACTGAATATTCAAGAAAAATATATCAAGAAAATATTAGAGTTATTACATATATCAATATATTGCATCGGTAATAGTAGTGGTATAATTTTACAAGTTACAGCTCCAAAGAGTGTTAGATACTCTCATGAGCTCTCATTTGATTCTCATAAACCCTATGAGATCATTAGTATTCACTTTACTTTTCAGATGAGAAAATTGGAGCTCCAACAGATTATATCTTGCCCAAAGCCACAGGGCTAGTAAACGCCAAAGTGAAAGTTTTAGTTACTTAGTAGTGTTTGACTCTGCAGTCCCATGGACTGTAGCCCTTCAGGCTCCTCTGTCCATAGAATTCTCCAGGAAAGAACACTGGAGTGGGTTGCATCCTTTCTCTAGGGGATGTTTCCGACCCAGGAACTGAACCCAGGTCTCCTGTATTGCAGGCAGATTCTTTACCATCTGAGACACCAGTAAATGCCAAAATGACATTTAAATAAGTGTGATGTCTTGACACCTGTGCTGTTTCAACAGGTAGACTGCAGTCTGACTTTAGATAGTACTGGCTCCATCATTAACTAACCAGGTGTTCACCTGAGTCAAGTATAACTGATGATTCTCATGACTTCAAACCTTTTAAGAATATTTTCATGAGTCACATACATGACAGAAAGACTGGATAACATACAAAATCTTTATTTCTTTGCTCTAAAATGACTTACTTGCAACTCTAATTGATGTTACCCATCCCAAATTCCATTTCTTTACCTGTGTGTATAAAGATACACATGCACTCTGTGATAAGAAGTCAAAAGTTTCAACTAAAATCTCCTTTGTCATTTGCAAAATTCCTTTATGGTATTGTAAAAGAAAAGAAAATGGAAGGGGAAGTTAGAGAGAGAGAAAAAGATAACTTCTGATTTCAAAACATACTAATCTTGTCTCTCTAAGGCCTGCTATTAGGCATTTGTTTAGCTGGTGCTGATTTGGAAACCAATTGAATATACAGTGTTTATTTCAAAGCATTATTTTCCTCTGCCACTCTGTAATTTTTCTGGAAGAATATTTGCATTTAGATGCCACCCGTATAAAGAGATGGATATGACCATAAACAATTTGAAGACAATGAGAAAAAATAATAGTTAAACCAACGTGAAGGAAAAGGCAGTTGCAAAGGCAAGAAGTGAGAACATAAAATGAGGAAAGGGGATTCATTGATTAAGCTTCACATAAAATAATGGAATATCAAAAGAGACACAGGAAAGAGTGAGAATGAGTCAAAGGAAAATCAAAGGCAATGAGGGTGCTATTTTTGTATATTAAAACATAATTAGCATTCATCATGCTCTTTTAAAGGGGAAATGGAAAATTGAGGGAGACAGAAAAGCAAAGGAGAGGAGTGAATAAATGGTTGTAGATAACAAAAGAATAAAACAGAGAAAACTGGAAAAATTCTACAACCTGGGCCAAAGTATAAACAGGATGAAATGCTATTTTTATAATGCTATAAAAATTTCCAGAAAGCCATTCATTCAGTCAATCAGTGTTTGGAGGGTACTTACTGTGTTCCAGGCCCATGCCAGACACTAGAAATATGAAAATGAATAGGCATAATTTTTCCTTCAAGAAAACTAGAAATGGACACTGGTTAGGATCACGGTTTTAGAGAACAGATTCAAAAATCGTTTCATATTGCCTCTCACTACAAAATCAAAATGTGCAATTTGAAATATTAAACTATCTTACATTATCCTTCAGACTCTATCTTTTGGATGAGGATGCCTTTTGACCTGTACTAGGCATTCTGTGTAACTTGTATATGTCATGGGTTTCAAAGACAGAGGAAGGGAGGGGCAGAGGACAAGAAAAAACAGTGAGAGATAAACTTTGCAATTTGTAAAGATTAAAGTAAAGAACATGGGTCTGGTGCAAGTCATGTTTTAACAGAATAAGTGCTTGCTTGTTTTCTTGGAATCATCCATAAGACCAGGAAAAAATTAGTTACGTGCACACGAACGTGGATGTACACATGCACACATGCATGTCAGGTGGCTGGGGGATCTCAGTACACAGATGACTGATGACAATGAAGTCAGTGAAGATCTGAATTACGTTGAAGGAAAGACTCAAAGGCCTTGAGCCAGAGAAGAATTCTGTGTGTGATCATGCACTGAGTAAAGCAAGCCGTAAAGTGGAGAAAAAGAGTTCTGAGTAAACCCAAGAATGTGGTATTTAACCCAGCAATTAACAACAGCCTACAAACTTTCCCCTGAATTTTCAGTGTTTTGATACTCCATGCATTTTTCTTATTGGTACTTGATTATTCTTCCTGGGCCACAGATTTAGTCTGAGCACATAGGTCTGGTCTCCTATTTGATTTTGCTCAGTGGTTCTTATTAACTCTGGCTACTTATTAAGCATTCAGCATCATCTAAAACCTGATCCTATACTCTCTTTCTTATTTCTCCTTTTCCCCTTTGGCAAATCAAGTATTCTCTAATCTTAAGGAATGTCTACAAGTACTGAGCACATAGGTCTGGTCTCCTATTTGATTTTGCTCAGTGGTTCTTATTAACTCTGGCTACTTATTAAGCATTCAGCATCATCTAAAACCTGATCCTATACTCTCTTTCTTATTTCTCCTTTTCCCCTTTGGCAAATCAAGTATTCTCTAATCTTAAGGAATGTCTACAAGTCTATATTTCCAAGCCTGTAAATCTGCCTCCTTCTTCGCATCACTTCATTCTCAGACCTTACCCACTCATGATCCAGTTCAAACATTACCTCTCCCATGAAATTCTCCTTGATGTTGCCAGGTGGAAATAGCCACTAACTACCATATTTTGGGGGTTTTGTCCATTGCATTGACTATGCTTGTGCTGTGCTTAGTCACTCAGTCATGTCTGACTCTTTGCAACTCCATGGGCTGCAGCCCACCAGGTTCCTCTGTCCATTGACTATACTGTTTGTTAACAGTAGAAGATACCTTAAATAAACTGCCAGAAGTCAATTTAGAGCATATATTCTATATATTTAGTTTTATAGTTTATTAAACAATATCTAATTCAAGAATTATATTTTTCTAGTTAATTTTCTGGGGTTATCAAATGTGTTTATCCATTTTGATGCATTGAAAACATTTATACAAAATAAATGGTACCTTCACTCATAATTTCCCATGTTTTCTTTCTTTCTTTATATTTTATTTCTTTAATTGTATTTTACATGTTCAAAAAATAATTACATCATGTGCAATCACCTTGTCTATAGGGTTAAAAGCAAACATTTTTAGCCTGCCAGGATTGATTTTATCAGACTAGGGAATCTGTCTGTGTATTTCTGATGCATTCTGGAGTCATGGTCTTGTGCCCTGACGTGATTAGCCCAGCAAATGTCTGAGGATGAACACTTGAGACACTTTTCAGGTAATCAGAATCCCTCACTGATTCAGTATCATTTCAGGTCCTGCACAACTACAGCCAACTAACTTACAAGCTCTGTACATACTCTTCCTTCATACCTATGTTAAACATGTGTGGTGTGTTGGATTTTGTAAATAAATTCTGTCAAGACACTGCAATTACTAGTTTACCAAAGTGCTAAACTCTATTGAACCAGATATATTTTTTCCTTTATGGTTACCTCGAGAGTGTCTATGTTCATTCCAGAATTAGAGCCTCTCTCACTACCTCTCTGCATTCAGAGTCTTTGTATTATTTAAGGGATAGTTGTTAAGGGTTCCCCTCCCTTCCCTTGGCCCTGTGTTTCCAGAAGGCAATATCAGCTAGAGTCCAGGTCCAGTTGCCTATCTCAGTGCATTGTCTTCTAGCAGGAGGGATGCATTCCTTCTTTGTTGTTGCTCAGTAGCCTGGTTGTATCCAACCCGTTACAACCCCATGGACTGCAGCACACCAGGCCTCCTTGTCCCTCACCATCTCCTGAAGTTTGTCCAAGTTCATGCCCATTGCATCGGTGATGCCATCCAGCCATCTCATCCTCTGACTCCTTCTTCCTTGTTAGGTGCCATTACCTGGCCCAAAATCTGGAGGTCCTGGGGACCTTTTGCAATTCTTCTCTCAGTTTCCAGAAGGCAATATCAGCCAGAGTCAAGGTCCGGTTGCTTATCTCAGTGCAGTGTCTTCTAGCAGGAGGGATGCATTCCTTCTTTGTTGTTGCTCAGTAGCCTGGTTGTATCCAACCCATTACAACCCCATGGACTGCAGCACACCAGGCCTCCTTGTCCCTCACCACCTCCTGAAGTTTGTCCAAGTTCATGCCCATTGCATCGGTGATGCCATCCAGCCATCTTGTCCTCTGACTCCTTCTTCCTTGTTAGGTGCCATTACCTGGCCCAAAATCTGGAGGTCCTGGGGACCTTTTGCAATTCTTCTCTCGCCTTCCATTACTGCAGGGCAGCCTAAGATGTGTATACGAGTTTGGTCACCATGGGTAAGGGGCTTGTCCCTGAGCCAGACATGTTTCTGCCTCATCAGTCAGGGAATGGGTGGATCACTGTGTCACACTAGGGTTGATGGATCTGCAAGGAAATACATTTCCAGAAATCTCAAGTCAGATATTTCAATGACATTCAGTTCAGTTCAGTTGCTCAGTCATGTCCAACTCTTTGTGATCCCATGAATTGCAGCATACCAGGCCTCCCTGTCCATCACCATCTCCTGGAGTTCACTCAAACTCACATCCATCAAGTCAGTGATGTCATCCAGCCATCTCATCCTCTGCCATCCCCTTCTCCTCCTGCCCCCCATCCCTCCCAGCATCAGAGTCTTTTCCAATGAGCCAACCCTTTGCATGAGGTGGCCAAATACGGTAAGTTGCTCTTTAGCTACATCTTGGTTTCCCAGGCGGCTCAGAGGTAAAGAATCTGCCTGCCAATGGAGGAGATGCATGTTCAATCTCTGGGTCAGGAAGACCCCCTGGGAGAGGGCATGGCAGCCCACTCCAGGACTCTTGCCTGGAGGCTTCCATGGAGAGAGGAGCCTGGGAGGCTATGCAGTCCCTGGGATCGCAGAGTCGGAAACAACAGAGCAAGCACAGTGGCAGCTGCTTCCAAATTCAGCGATGGGAGACAGGGATGTTAGATATTGGCACCCAGAAGTTCCAACCAAGTTATTTTGATCATCTTTATTGGCAGCAAATCTACCTTCTTTGAATATGCCTTTATACTTTAAAACAACCAAAGATATTTTGTAAGTCTCTGGGTAAGCTTGTGTGGTGGGTCAGATGGCTAGGGAAAAAACTGAATGATGCAATTTGAGACTATAAAAGAACTGAGACCAGTGGCTTTGTTTGATTCCTTAAGCTGGCACCGAATGCCAGAAACATTTCAGAAACATTTCGGAGCCACAGTTGCATCATTAGCACAGATTCACAACTTCCCAAGGTGATGACTTGGAATGATAGTAGTCATTTGGATGTGCAATTCCAATGTCCTTATTAAAAAATAAATCATACTATTTTGTAATTTCTCTTGGAACTTGAGCATTTCTGCTAGATACTTCAAAGTAGATTACAACCCTCACCTAAGACTGGACTACTGATGGAATTGTTTTTATAACACTGTGCTTGTTGCTCTGCCAGAGAGTTGAGTTGAGAGACACTATAAGAAAAGTTCAATCACGACTTGCCACCATTTTTGTGCTGCTGTGTCATTGATAGCATATTCTAAGACATCACATATTCTAAGACACCTTTGAGAGCCCATGAAAGAACTTTAGTTAAATTTGTTACTAAATGAAAAATAAAAAAGTCTCTTTCTAAGCCAAAGTTAATTATAATTTTCCTGCTATATTGTATGTTCTTATATTCAAAGGCATGAAACCTTGCTTATAACCAAGTGGAGTAGATATAAACAAATGCAAAAAGATAGAAAAAACTGTACTTACCTAAGATATTCTTATTAATGTCTTCCCTGGTGACTCAGATGGTAAAGAGTTCGCCTGCAATGCAGCAGACCTGGGTTCGATCCCTGTGTCAGGAAGATCCCCTGGAGCAGGAAATGGCAACCCACTCCAGTATTCTTGCCTGGGCAATCCCGTGGACAGAGGAGCCTGGTGGGCTACAGTCCAGGAGGTCTCAAGGAGTTTGAAGCAACTTACCACACAACAGTGAAAAAAAAATCACTAGGGCATCAGTCAGGAAGTCTACCTTAAAAATTCTGTTCATCATTTGCAGTGAGATATTGACCAAGCCACTTCTCAGGTGGGCTACAGTCCAGGAGGTCTCAAGGAGTTTGAAGCAACTTACCACACAACAGTGAAAAAAAAATCACTAGGGCATCAGTCAGGAAGTCTACCTTAAAAATTCTGTTCATCATTTGCATGAGATATTGACCAAGCCACTTCTCTTCACTAGACTCCAAATTCTCCATCTATAAAATAAAAAGACAAAACATCATATCTCTCAGTTCCCTATCAGCCTGAAGAACTCTGTTTCTCTATGACTTACCAGTGTGACCTTAGAGGAATCATTTAATATCTTCGAGCCTGACTCTCTTCATATCTCCTCCAGAGTACACACCTTCATCTCAGCTGATAGCTGATCCACCCTTAGAACCCATTCTTGACCCCTACTTCTCAATTCCTACATTCAGTCTGCCAGCAAATCCTGTGGGTTCCAACTTCAACATATACTCAGAATCCAATCACTTCTTACCATTGCTACATCCTGGTCTTCAAAACCTCATGTGTATTTTATTCTTAGAGCACACCTTAATTTGGATTAGCCATCTCAATTTGTACTAGCCATGCTTCAAGTGTTCAATGACCACAGGTAATTAGTTGCTACTATATTATGCAGCAAAAGTCTAGAGTAAAAGTGTATTCACCTGCCTAACCAATGTCCCCATTTTAAAATTCCAAATAGATCTATTGGCTTAAGTAAATTTTTGTGCTCTAGGGGATTACAACCACTACTACCAAGCCCCACCACTACAATTATACTACCATCAGCTTTTTCCCACTTTACACCTCTCTTCATGAGACTGATCTACTAATCTCCAAATCAAGTCTTGCATGAATGTTCATGATCAATAATACCTTGATACATTTCTTTATTTATTCAGTGATCTTTTACTGAGCTTATGCTACCCACCATACACTATCATTCTTCCAGAAATCTACCTCTTTAAGAGGAACATTGAAGTAGACTGCTGTTTCCCTGAGGGATAAATTTATCTCTAATGATAAGATTCAAGTTAAGTTAGGGATCAGGAAAAGAAACAAAAAGGATAATTTAAGTCCTAGGTGGATTTTTTTCTTGCTCTTTATATCATAAATACAGTTGCTTTCTCTACTTATGAATTATAGGAGTTAAGATCAACATTTTTCCCCCATTCATTCATTTGTTTATTAGTTTAGTGATGTATTTATTGATCATTATGGAAAAAGCACTAACTTAGTGCTATAAAAATGCAACTATATGTTCTCCATCCTCATCAAACAAAGAAATTAGAATGCTTTTTCTTGATGACTTTTCAAGGTACCATCTAAGTATCCTAAAGGGAAGCAGCAACAAGAATCTTTGAATATGTTAACTGCATACTCACTTGTACCATGCATAACCTAAGTGGGCATTTTATCCTAACTTCTTTTCTAAAGTCTTTAAGCAAATTAAGTTGTCAAAATAATACAGTCATTTTATCAAGTGTTGAAGAGTGAAAGTCATCTTATTTTTCCCTTCCATAGGATTTCAGTGATAATCATTGAGTGATTGATAATTCAATTGATCATTAATAAAGATCATCTAGTCTTGCACTTTACTCCATGGAAAATGCATTCAGGCAAAAGGAGTAAGTAGTTTTTATTGGGACCATATAATTAAAAGCAATGGTGGTATTACCGGGATTTTTTTAATACTGGATTTTCATTGTTTTTAACTCTTGGTACAAATAAAAGCCTGGGAAGTTTGTCTTTGTTCTCTGATTTCTTCTCCTCTGAGAATTACACAGTATTAAGGAGATGATGGATTCCTCTGCTAATAATGGTAATCACCTGTAAATTACCAAGGAGCCCTCCAAAGATGGAGGGAGATGCTCCATTCCTGTGGATATGAAAGAGCTTGAGAGGTCAAGAGAAAGGCTGTCAGGTTGAGCCACTGGAGGGCACCAAATTATCTCTTTTAACTGGAACTATCCACTTGTGGAGAGGAGGTAGAGCTACTGGCTTGCATGGGTGTGAAGACAGAGGAAGAGAAATTCCCACAATGCTAATTTTAATTCCACAGGCGTAAAGCTAAAAGAAAACTAAACACACGCCAGGAATTCACAGGTAAGTGTTATTTCCTGGGATCAGAGCTCCTCCTAGCTTATGCCAGACCTTTAGTGGTCCAAGACCCAAGGGACTGATACTCTGTACTTTACAAAGTGAATCTTTGAAGAAGCCAAGAAAGGTTAGTGCAGGGACTTTACTGAACCAGGATGATTTTTCACCTTTATTTTAGACTGTTCAGCCAGAGTCACTTGCCAATAGCCTCAGGAAAATACAAGATGAATGTACATCTGTTCTGAAACCTACAGAATCATCTGTTTTTATGGAGATAGGATTCGTCAGCATGCCATCCATTTCTTATAATTCACCCTCTTTGTCCTCCAACTGATTTAGGTTGCATTTCAGCTGGTGACCCCCAAAGGCCATTAATGAGTTTGCTATTCGTTTTCTGCTATGCTAGTTCTTCATTTGTCTTAGAGGTGGCAAGAAGCAATGAAATGTTACCTGGCATCTCTGTTCTATAGCAAGAGGAGATAATTGAGACTCCAGAGCAAAACCACAGGCTCACTTTTGGAAAGCAAGCAAACTCCAGTAATATGTGTTGCCATTCAGAGAGTCACAAATCTTCAACACAGTTACTAAAGGCCTTTGTTTCTGATGATTTTCATGGACAGAATAAAGAGTTCTGGTTCAGGCTACAGAATAAGAAGTGAACAGACTAGCCTGGGCATCTCAATTAGTGTTTAAGAACAAATAAATTAATAAAAAAATAATAAAGAACATAGTGTTCCATTTCTCAATAGAGTACTCGGTAGAGCTCTGGAAGATGCCATGTAAAGTAAATTTATCTAGTCCCAGGGTATAATTTGTCCTTCTACGTTAATGCCTTCTGAACAATATAGCTAATCTCAGAAACATCTCAGGAAATCCCAGGAAGACAGCTGATTGCTTTTATATAACACCACTAAAATAGGCAGAAAATGGATCGTCCAGGCTTAACCACTGTTCTATTAGACAAGGTATGGAGAAGGTACTGGTCCACTGGTCCATGAAGAATTCACTGAAATTCTAGTGAATTCTACCCCTTAACTAGGTATGTTGTTTATAGTATTCTACCCAGCAGCTCTAATTCTGCATATGAAAGTGTGTTAGTCATGCAGTCGTGTCCAGCTCTTTGTGACCCCATGGACTGTATGTAGCCTGATCGGCTTCTCTGTCCACGGAATTCTCCAGGCAAGAGTACTGGAGTGGGTTGCCATTTCCTACTCCAGGGGATCTTCCCAACCCAGGGATCAAATCTGGGTCTCCTGAGTTGCAGGTAGATTCTTTACCATCTGAGCCACCAGGGAAGCCCCATTGTATTCTATAAGAAGGCACTTCTTATTTCACTTATGGAGGTTAACCAAAAGAATAATAGTAATGATTAGAAACTATAATTGGCATAGTATTATGCCAATAATAGGAATAATTAAAAACTATAATTTTTCTATAAGTGCCAAAGCACTTTTCATCTATTTTTCCTAGTTAATCCTTTCAACAACTTATGAGGTTAACGTTATTATTCTATATTAAAATAGAGGCAAAAAATAAAGCAAAACTAAGGCATGGAGAGGTTGAACAACTTAAGACCACACAGTAAGTGGTAAAGTAGGGCTCAGATTTTTGTTTTTCCAGCAAGTATATCCACAGATTACTGGAATTTTAATGTGAGTATGCCTTCTACAATGTTCTTAGTTCAAATGGTGTAATTTTGTTGATGCCTGTACACATTTACTAAGTGAGTGTGAAAATGTTTCTGCTCCTTGTTTCCCATAGAAAGCTATTTATTATCTGTAATATTGTTTGCTCTGTGAATATTTATTTTAGCTACTGAATTACAAGCTGCTTGGAAATAGGGACCTGCCTCATTCATCTTTACATCCCCCCACAGCCTAATACAGGGTCTATCCATATAATTGATCTTCAAATATTTGTTGAATTATGTTGAATTCATTGCTATAGTAAAGTTTGTAATGATCTGAGGCATCATGCCAAATGATGGCTGCTTGAATTTCTTCCAAGACCAGAAGTGAGTTATTTAATCTATTTTGAACAAAAGCAACTTTTGAAACTAACATAAAAACCATAATTATGATGAACTATGGAAATCCTTAGCAATGTCCCTGCTTCCTGCATTTTAGACTAAAGTACCTGAAAACATTTGCGAAGTGGAGAGGTGGAGACAGTTTTGTAGAAAGCAAGCAAAATGCAGCAGTTTTGCAGGATATATTCTTACAGTTTTGTCTAGTAGCAGCCCATGGATCTATCCATCTAATCTCTAGCACAATGGGTTGAACTGACCTGAAGAATCCATCATTGTCTATCTGGAGACTCCTGCAGAAGAAGGCTTGTATGTCTTCTGTGGGCTAGTGAGTGAAATTAGTCTTCTCTTGGCTTCACAGACATTCCCAAAGGCTGGTAACAAACTTTGACATATTCACTGAGAGCAGATTGAAAACATATTTGTGCTTGTGGAGTATGGAGGGGAAGAGGAAGAAAAACTGGGAATAGGTACCCTGGAGGCAAGGAAACTTAAACTGGATATTTGAAGAATTTTTTGATGTGGCATATACATAAGGTACACTCATCTACCATGATTATGACTGATGCTGGCTTGGAATGAAAAGTAGCAGTGAATAGCACATCACCCAGGAATCCCTTATCATTTTGTTCTTATTCTATATAACACCTTCTTTCTGAAGAAAAATGTACTCTCCTTTCAAGATTCATCTTCTCCATGAAGGATCCCTGGTTCTCCAACAATATTAACTATCTCCACAGTAGTTTGTATCTCACTCAGCACATATCACACTTTTTACTATTTGTGGAGGGGGAGGTGGTATACTTGACTATCACCTTTGCTAGACTGTAAGCTTATGATTCGGGCTTGCTCAGTTGTGTCCAACTCTTTGCAACCCCATGGACTATAGTCTGCCAGGCTTCTCTGTCCATGGAATTTTCCAGGCAAGAATACTGGAGTGGGTTGCCATTTCCTATTCCAGGGGATCTTCCCAATCCATAGATTGAACTCTCATGTCCTGCATTGATAGGTGGATTCTTTACCACTGCACCACCTGGGAAGCCCATGTTTAGGCTAGGATGCAACAAATATGGTTATTTTATTTTTATATGCCTAATCCCAGGGATGGAGGAGCCTAATGGGCTGCCATCTATGGGGTTGCATAGAGTCGGACACGACTGAAGTAACTTAGCAGCAGCAGTGCTTAGTAGAGGGGTTAGCATGTACTAAATGATCAGTGAGAATTAAAGGGAAGAAGAGAAGAAAGAAATAAGAAGAGAGAAGGCTTATTAGGAAAGGAACTCTAATGCAACACAGGTCCCTGAGCTGCTCAGGGTATAGAGTGAGAATTTAATAGTGCTGCCTAGGGAACGGCATGGTACCGTCAATAAGCCAGCATCAGAAGCTAAAGGATTCCACCGCAATGTTTAATTGCCCCCATCTTAATGCCTCAAAGCTCAAAGAAATTTGTGTTTCTACCAAAAGACTCCAACTGTCCCTGAAGAACCTAGACTCAGTGCAGTCTGTTTAAAGAGGCAGGGAGCTGCAGCATCTGGCAGACTTGGGAGCCAACACTCTAGAAGCTTCAGGAATTGGTACCAGAAGAACTGAAAGGATGACAGCGCTCCATGGCAGGAAGCACAAGGCAAGGATGACTTGGAATGTCCACAAAACGATGTAGACCAGATAAGGGCAGAAGAGTGACAACATTCCTGTTTATATTGGGTAAACACTGTCACCAGTCTGTTAGTGAAGAAGAATTAGATACTGACAGAACACTTGGAAATATTCTGTACAGGTCATTGTATGTGTATGGATAAACTGCATGTAGTTCCCTACCCTAGGGATGGGTTCAATCATTCTCAATAAAGTTTTTATGAAGTCACAAGTTAACATGCCTATCTAAAGATCAATATTATTGTCCATAGACATAAATAGATAAATATCTGGAAATGGTGAGCTCTACCTGAAGATGGGAGCTCTACCTGAAGATTTTGATGCTCACTGTGTGTAAAACAGGTAATCACCCTTTAAGAAATTTCTAAAAGGGCTGTCTTCTGTGGGGCTATGTACTATATCGAAGAAAACTTTCAATACTATTTCATTCCCAGATTTGCTTTTTTATTCCTATTCGTGTCTGAGTGAATAATATAGATATACAGATTTTACTCTATTACATAACCAGGTCTTAAAGCAACATGAGGCTCTAGTCTAGGACTGGCTATGCACAATTTTTGCCTGTATCTGGGGACCAAGGCTTTAGATTCCAGTCCATTCTTGTGATCTCATTGTGACTCATTGGTCACCAGCATTTTCTACCAGGAGTTTGTGATATTCACGATGATGTATGTAAAAGCCTTTCAAGAAAGACTTCTGCATACAGGAAGGAAGTTATTCCTCTCCCTCATCAGTTACAAATAAATCTGTATGATAAAGTTTTGAAAACTATTTTAAACAGTGTTTTTTCCCCCACTTATGGGTTGCAAAAGCATCTGTAACACAAATGTCTACCCCTTCACCATATTTTAAGGAAGAAATAAATATCATTCTCCAGGTTTTCTACTCCATGAAATGGCAGCTCAGAGAGTAGAAGTGTATCATGTAAGGCGCATAGTGGGTCAACTGCATAAGCGATAGAGAGCTGATGTTCCTAACCTAACCTGCAATCAACTAGTCCTTAAGCCATTGACACACTCTTATACGTAAAATCATACAGCTCTCAAAGATGCTGCCTAATAACTTTCACAGATGTTTTTACAGTTGAAGAGTATATGTTTGAAATGCCACCTGCAGTTCATGGTTATATGGTTTTTTTAAAGCACTGTGCCCTGTTCAGCAGTTGTGATCATCAAGACTGTTTTTTATAATATCAGCTTACTTTGATCACAACTGCCATATTAGACGTTTTCACTGGAAACTTGGAAAACCAGTTATTTCAGTGTGAAAAGCATGACATTCTAAAGCCAGAGAGCTGAAGGCACTTTTGTGTTTAGCATGGTTGATTGTTTATAATTTTTATGAGATAGTTGTGAAACTGCATTTAGAGCTCATGTTATCCCTCTCCCCTTCCCCCTTAAGAGTCTGGGATTGGCAGGTGCAAACCACTATATATAAAATAGATATAAGGCCCTATTGTGTAGCACAGGGAACTAGATTCAGTCTCTTATTATTTAGTCTCTCAGGCATGTCTGATTCTTTTGCCATCCCATGGATTGTAGCCCACTAGGCTCCTCTGTACAAGGGATTTCCCAGGAAAGAATACTGGAGTGGGTTGCCATTTCCTTCTCCAGAAAATCTTCCCAAGCTAGGGACTAAACCCACATTTCCTGCATTGGCAGGTGAAATTTTTAACAATTAGCCACCACAAAGCCCAAATATCTTGTAATAACCTATAATGAGAAAGAATATATATGTATAACTGAATTATTTTGCTGCACACCAAACAAATGTAATATTGTAAATCAACTAGACTTCAATAAAAAATGTTTAAAAAAAAAAACAATAAAAGTTTACTGAAGCAATACTAATAGTATTTGAATGAGGTGAAGCCAGGGAATGTGAATGTCCCCAAATCCTGATTCAGTACTAAGAGAACCCTGTGCAAGTGTCCACCTGCACTGGCTCTGGAGTCAGTAGTCCATATGATTCAGTCAAATATGGCTGCATAGCTGCCAGATTTTTTTTTTAAGTCTTGGGGCAAAGTATTAGGAATAAAAATCAGTCTTGCTCTTTGATCACTGTCTAGGAAGCTTAGTTTCATAGAGCTTTGGTGGTAAAGTAAAAAACAACAACAACAACAACAAAAAGAGCTGTGTGTCTTAAAAGAGCAGAAAAAGTATTGTTCCACAGTTCTAGAGGTTGGAATTCCAAAATCAAAATTCTAGAATCCTAGTAGGGAATCCTTGACATGTTTTAGCTTGTACATACACTCAGCCTTCTCTCCCTGCATGTCTCCAAATCACCGTCCCTTGGCACATATCCAGATTTCCCCCTTTCATAAGGACACCCGTTTTTATAAACCACATACGGGATTAGTGTCCATACTAAGGACATCCAGGTGGTGATAGTGGTAAAGAACACATCTGTCAAACAGTTAAGTGCAGTCACTCAGTCGAGTTTGATTCTTTGCGACCCCATGGACTGCATTATGCCGGCCTCCCTGTCCATCATCAACTCGCAGAGCTTGCTCAAACTCATGTGCATTGCATTGGTAATGCCATCCAACCATCCCATCCTCTGTCATCCTCTTCTCCTCTCGTCATCAGTTGTTCCCAACATCGGGGGCTTTTCAAATGTGTCAGTTCTTCACATCAGGTGGCCAAAGTACTGGAGTTTCAGCTTCAATATCAGACCCTCCAATGAATATTCAGGACTGATTTCCTTTAGGATGGACTGGTTGTATATCCTTGCAGTCCACAAGGCTCTCAAGTCTTCTCCAACACCACAGTTTAAAAGCATCAGTTCTTCAGCACTCAGCTTTCTTTACAGTCCAGCTCTTACATCTACACATGACTATTGGAAAAACCATAGCTTTGACTAAACATCAGGTGGCCAAAGTACTGGAGTTTCAGCTTCAATATCAGACCCTCCAATGAATATTCAGGACTGATTTCCTTTAGGATGGACTGGTTGTATATCCTTGCAGTCCACAAGGCTCTCAAGTCTTCTCCAACACCACAGTTTAAAAGCATCAGTTCTTCAGCACTCAGCTTTCTTTACAGTCCAGCTCTTACATCTACACATGACTATTGGAAAAACCATAGCTTTGACTAGACAGACCTTTGTTGGTAAAGTAATTGTCTCTGCTTTTTAATATGATGTCTATGTTGGTCATAACTTTTCTTCCAAAGAGCAAGTGTCGTTTAATTTCATGGCTGCAATCACCATCTGCAGTGATTTTGGAACCCCCGAAAATAAATTTTCTCACTGTTTCTATTGTTTCCCCATCTATTTGCCATGAAGTGATGGGACCAGACGCTATGATCTTAGCTTTCTTAATGTTGAGCTTTAAGCCAACTTTTTCAGCTCTTTCACTTTCATCAAGAGATTCTTTAGTTATTCTTGACTTTCTGTCGTTAGGGTGGTGTCATCTGAGGTTATTGATATTTCTCCCGGCAATCTTGATTCCAGCTTGTGC
>SJYC01086801.1:0-16856 GCA_006408675.1 Madoqua kirkii | reverse complement strand
ATGGGCCAAAGAACTAAATAGACATTTCTCCAAAGAAGACATACAGATGGCTAACAAACACATGAAAAGATGCTCAACATCACTCATTATCAGAGAAATGCAAATCAAAACCAAGGTGAGGTACCATTTCATGCCAGTGAGAATGGCTGCAATTCAAATGTCGACAAGCAATAAATGCTGGAGAGGGTGTGGAGAAAAGGGAACCCTCTTAACACTGTTGGTGGGAATGCAAACTAATACAGCCACTATGGAGAATAGTGCAGAAATTCCTTAAAAAAACCTGGAAATAGAACTGCCTTATGACCCAGAAATCCCACTGCTGGGCATACACACCATGGAAACCAGAATTGGAAGAGACACGTGTACTCCAGTGTTCATCACAGCACTGTTTATAATAGCCAGGACATGGAAGCAACCTAGATGTCCATCAGCAGATGAATGGATAAGAAAGCAGTGGTACATATACACAATAGAGTATTACTCAGCCATTAAAGAGAACACATTTGAATCAGTTCTAATGAGGTGGATGAAACTGGACCCAATTATACGGAATGAAGTAAGCCAGAAAGAAAAACACCAATACAGTATACTAATGCATATATATGGAATTTAGAAAGAGGATAACGATAACCCTGTATGCGAGACAGCAAAATAGACACAGATATATAGAACAGTCTTTTGAACTCTGTGGGAGAGGGAGAGGGTAGGATGACTTGGGAGAATTGCATTGAAACATGTATAATATCATATATGAAACAAATTGCCAGTCCAGGTTCGATGCATGATACAGGATGCTTGGGGCTGGTGCACTGGGATGACCCAGAAGGATGTTACAGGGAGGGAGGAGGGAGGGGGGTTCAGGATGGGGAACACGTGTATACCTGTGGTGGATTAATGTTGATGTATCACAAAACCAATACAATATTGTAAAGTAATTAACTTCCAATTAAAATAAATTTATATTAAAAAAATAAAAATGAAGTAGGAAGTGGTATTACCAGCTCCCTGAACTGGCCAGCTAAGGAGTATGGAAAACAAAAATTCAAGTGCTGTAAAGTCACAAAGCAAATGGGAAGCTGATGTCACCACATCAGAACTTTTCCTACTGAAATATGGTCAACCACGGTGGTTATGTTTTTTTGAAATATTGGAGCAGAATATTTATAACTTGACTGTGCCTATTATTATTTCCAAAACACTTAAACTCATTCATTTGACTAATATTTACTGATTGCCTGTGAAGGTTCAAGCACTCATCTAGTGATAGAAACCAGAGGTCCCCAACCTTTTTGGCACAAGGCAATGGTTTTGTGAAAGATATTTTTTTCTGTGGTGTGAGGGTGGGGGTATAGTTTCCTGATAATTCAAGCCCATTACATTTATTGTACACATTATTTATATTCTTATTACATCAGCTCCACCTCAGATCATTGGGCATTAGATCTCAGAGACTGAGGATTCCCAGTATAAACAAGTCTCTCTAATTAGCTTAACTCTTTATTATTTTTTTTTCTTTTTTCTGATCAGTAGACTAAAACTTATCAAATATAGGAATGATCCAAGTCACATAACTGATGAGTTATCAGCATCAGTTTAAACTCAGATATTCAAAAGCATCATGTTTAGTCTTAAAGTTTGTAGAAAAGTCTTTATGGGCAACATTGCTTTGTAGGAAAATTGCTCCTTAAATTCCAAACAACTATGAAATAAGCATTTTGGAGGAAAAAAATCTGTTGCAAGGTTAAATATTAGTTGTATATTCATACCCCTGCTTCTGAGGAAGTGTGATATATGTTTGGCTTCTGATAAATAATAGAGTGCATGGATACTGATGTACCTACAAATAACCCATGTTGCACAAGTCCTTAATACCCTGAAGATCTTATTTCAGGATTAAAAATAGAAAGCCTCTCTTTGGTTTTCAGATCTAATTTATCTCTTCGAGGACAGCTCACAGGACAATTGGAATACATTCCTAAATCAATAAAATGATTGATTGTTTTCATTTTGAATGATGCTTGTGAATAAGCTATAGACCAGATCCTGGAGAGATTAGGAGAGAGAGAGGCAGGGGTCAGAGACCCCAAACTCCTAAGAACACTATGTTTCTTTACATATTAAAGGAAATCTACTCTTCCTGCTTTTTAACAGCATGAACGTGGTGGGAGTATTTCCTCATCCTTTTTGTTTGTTTCTCAGGTTACTGTCCACTTGGCTATCGGGAATGTCAGAATGGCAAATGTTTTAAACCAGAGCAGAGCTGCAATTTTGTAGATGACTGCGGAGATTATACTGATGAAAGTGAATGCGGTGGCTCCTGTGCTTTTGAAAAAGGCTGGTGTGGTTGGCAAAACTCCTTGGCTGAAAACTTCGATTGGGTTTTGGGGGCTGGCTCTCCACAAAGCCTAAGACCTCCCAGAGACCACACACTTGGAAATGAAAATGGTAGGTTATCAGGTTGTTCCAGTTACTCTAATTTTATTCACGGTGAGCATCGCATCGTCTTTCCTGAGAGCATCAGAGAGACCACCGTGGTGCCAGGGCAACTAAGTCAAACATTTAATGAGTACCTTTGTCTCCCGGGACTGCATAGCAGACAGCCTCAGCGGGGTGGTGTTAAAAGCAGACATTTATTGTCTCACAGTTTGGGGGCTAGAAATTTGAAATCACAGTGTCAGTAAGGCCGATGGTTCCTGTTGAGGACTTTGAAGGAGGATGATCTATTCCTTGCCTCTCACTAGCTTCTGGTAGCTTCAGACGCTACTCAGCTTGTAGGTGGGACTCTCTTTCTGTCTTTGCATTGTCTTCCCTCTATGTATGTCTCTATGTCTAAATTTTCCCTTTTCATTACAATAATCTTATTGAACTAGAGGCCACCCTCATGACTTTATTTTAACTTGATTATCAGCAAAAACCCTATTTCCAAAGAAGCTCACATTAACTGGGACAGAAATTGGGACTTTCACATCTTTTGGGAGGATACTATGTAACATATAACAGTGACTCATTAAAATTGAATATTGCTTTGATAATTGTATAGAAATGATAACATAGGCTGCCCTCAGGTACCTTTTCGAAATGACACATTTGTAATAAATAACCTTGAATTCTACCATTAATTTGATCAGTAGCAAGTCATGTAATTTTTCAGATTCTCAAATCTCTCCTCTGTCCAGTGGAGATAATAAAATTTGCCCTGGAGTTGTCAAGATCAAGGGAGATGATCTGTATATGGGGACAGGCAGTAGAAAGCCCTAAAGGTGTTTTGCAGATGTAGCTGTAAGATCATCTCTCTGAAGGGTGCTTGGAATGGCTCATTTTTACAGTGAGCTGAACCTGTTTCTCAGATTTTTTTGGTTAACGGGCAAAAGAGATTAGCAGAATAAAGAAGGAATCTAGATTCCTGGCTGTTATGGAGTAGAATAAAGGTGTTTAAATATTGAAGTTTCACAGGCTTATGATAAAACAGAGGCTTCCTTAGTGCTTTCCCTAAAAAGCCCGCCTACAATGCAGGAGACCTGGGTTCGATCCCTGGGTCAGGAAGATCCCCTTGGAGGAGGGCATAGCAGCCCATTCCCGAATTCTTTCCAGGAGAAATCCCCATGGACAGAGGAGACTGGTGGGCTATAGTCCATGGGGTCACAAAGAGTCAGACATGCCTGAGAGACTAAGCACACAGCACATGATAAGACAGAGTTCTCCAAGCCGGACCAACCATGCCAGAGAAAGGAAGGTCTGAGCCCATTCTAACACTCAGCTCTACATACGTAAAATGTTTTGGACATTTGGATAAACAAGCCAAACTCTCAGTATCTTTCCTTGTATGTTAAAATTCTCAGCATTTTATTTGTGCATGCAAAAGGTGACTGACTTTTTGAAAGCATGTCGTATTTCTTTATATTTCGTAGACAATCTTTGCATTCTTTCACAGTAACTGGATAGTTTGGGGAGTCCATGAAATGATTTCTGTAACTGTCTCGTTGAGTCCATGGCATAAATATGCTGTCAGGTCAGTTCATCTGCACCCTGTGAAGTACTTTGCTAAAAGCACAGACAGTTGGAAATTGTTCTGTCAGTGAGCTGGAGGCAAGGCTATTAGATTTCCTTTCTCTTTCAAGTAGAAATACCTTTAAAAGTTGAGATCCTATGAAATGTAATTAAAAACCCTACGATAGAAAAACTAAAAGGTTCCTCTCCATGTTATTTTGGCATGATCTGAATCTCGTCTTGTTCCCAGGGCACTTCCTGTATCTGGAAGCTACTCCAGTGGGCCTGCGGGGTGAAGAGGCACACCTCAGGAGTGGCCTGTGGCGAGAATCCGGTGCTGCCTGCACCATGAGCTTCTGGTATTTCATATCCACACAAGCCACAGGGTCCATCCAGATCCTCATTAAGGTAAGACTTCAGTTTGCGATGCCTCTGAGCTTTGTGAAGTTTCCTACAGGTAGCACATGGCCAAAGGGAGTTTATCACAACTCTGCTGACCTGGCCCTGGTTCAGATGTTTGGTGGAATTTGGTAAACTGGGCACAGGAACCAGCCTGGAGCTCAACATCACACAACCATTATGCAACAGGTTGTAACACAGGTTATAACTGACTCTCAGAAACTCTTTGTGGTAACAGTTAACCTAAGACCCACAAGTTTCTTCACTCTATGGGTATTTCCTTGCCTATCCTCCTCACTGAAAGAATCTAGATGATTTGTACATCTGAAAGGAGAGTAGCTACCCATTGTAATTAATATGTGAATGATCATTAAAGAATTAATGTGAAACATTCTGGTTCTAAGTACAGCATACAAAGGACAGGACTGCCGAGGAAAATGATCAAGGTATGGTTACATTGAACTGCTTATTAACTATGACACAGTAATACATTTTCTTACTGTGGATTAATTAGATGTTTCTGACAGGGCTTTAATTTAGTTTAACAGAGTGACAGTGTTTGGGGAGCAAAATAATGAAGTATATATTAATATTAATGAGACTTGGTTCACATACTTTGACTCTTTGGCAAGTTACAGCAGCAGCAAAAAGGTGGGGTGTGTGTATGTGTGTGTGTGCATACATGCATGCCTGCATGTATGTACACATGTGTGTTCATTTCAAGAGTCTCTTTAGAATTCCAAGAAAGCTTACTCTGAAAACATGCTTTGGGGGCTGTTGCTGTTTTCTCACACATGGGCTTTGGTGAAGTGCCCCACACTGATGGACAGTGCCTGACCAGAATGTCAAAGGCCTCATATTTGTCTGAATAGCTCATGGCTGCATAACTCATGTTTTATCTGAAACCTGAGCTAACTTTATAATTTAGGACCCTTCTCTAATAATGCAGAAAAGCCTGCCTAATAAAATGCATGCAGAAAATACCACAATGATTTATTCTTACATTTAAATATGGAAACTCACTGAAATACAGTGCTTAAAGTTCTTAGAAGAGTATTTTCCAGTACTCTATTGAATGTGACACTGGGTTATATGGTCTGTACTGTTAAATAATAAAACTTCAACTGAGGAAATTTAAAGATCAAATTGCTTTGTTGAACGATTCATGAATTGGGCAGCATCCCATGTAGCACATAGAAAGGAATTCTGCCAAGTTATAGAAAATAAAAAGGTTTTCAAAGGCAGAAAGGGGGCAGGAAAAGGAAATTATTAGCCAAAAAAAGCATTGTTTCAGGAAAGGTCCCTTCCTAAGGAGGATGGAAGGGTTCTGTTGGACAGATAATTTCTCTAGTGCTGACTGGTTAAGATTACATTCCTGAAGGAAGTTGAAACTGCAATTAAGTATTAAGGTCTTACTTTTCTGTAATGGTACTTAGTAAAGTGACTCCATTTTGAGCAAGTTGTCTTTTTTGAACAGTGCCATGTAAAGGGTTTGATGCACTGGATTTTACCTTTATTATTTGCTTCACTCATATTTACATTTCTCTTATGGTAACAAGCTTTACA
Source organism: Madoqua kirkii (assembly GCA_006408675.1). NCBI lineage: Eukaryota > Metazoa > Chordata > Mammalia > Artiodactyla > Bovidae > Madoqua > Madoqua kirkii. The sequence goes on along the minus strand of SJYC01086801.1, from coordinate 10,904 downwards.
TTACTATAAAAAACTTTACTATAAAATTGTACTGATTTGACATACATGTCTTCCTCTCAAGTCACATTGAGCTCCCATATTCCTCCCAATTCCTCTGGACATTTAATAGCAACTTTAAAGACCTATATTCCCATTGTATTAAAAAAATGCCTAGTATTATTTAGTTACATTTATTACAAAGAGAAATCTTTCATACCATGTATTGATTTTATATTCGTGAATGAGGGCAATCATTTCACTTTGGTAACTAACACAGTACATATTCTTGATCATCATTACAAAGTACTGCTTAGGCTTCTGTCTGTGTGGAAGCATGTTGGATTTCACCTCACTCATTAGTTGGAAATCGTCCTAGCCAGGTGGCAAACACTACAGGGGTATGAATGCTACCTTTTCTTTCTTTCTGTATCCTTTAAAATGGTCCCAATATATGCATATGGTGTCCCCGGCTCAGTCTCCTCTGTTTTTTCTCGGGAATGCCTCCTTCTGTGTTCCCACGTTTTTCCTCCACATCAGGTGCAACACAGTTGGGTAGATTCAGCCTTTCACAAGTCTTTCCTTGATACTTTTGCCAGCCAGGACTGTTCCTTTTGTAAGGGTCCCCCACAGCTCCAGAAGTTCTTCCTGATGACTGACTGTTCATTTATATTTATACTATTTCAATAGATTCATCATAACATAGTGAAGGCAAAGCCTTGAGACTTAGTTCTTATGTCTGTCTCAGCTCTTTGGAGAAGGGACTGCAGGATGAAGGGATTAGAGGAAAGGAATGGTGCTTCCCCAGAGGAGCCCATCACTTGGCTCAGGACAACCATTGTTTGGGATAATCCTTGTGAAGGAATGGCCATTACACATTACGTGCATGACATTAAAGTAACACACGATGAGTCATGCCTTTTTCTGCATATAATAATAATTCATTTTTCTTTTTCAAAATTATTTTTATTTTTAAATTTATTTTAAATTGAAGGATAATTGCTTTACAGTGTTGTGTTGGTTTCTGCCATATGACACCATGATTCGCTTCTAAAATAGTATCTTTGCTCTTGATATCATCTATCATTTTTACCTACCTTTTAACTCATACATTCAATATGAAATTTCTCATTAAATTTTAATGTATTGCTTTTGAAACCATCTAAGATTTAAAAAATACAAAACAAATGCTCAAGGTTAGAGTCAGAGTTCCACAGCATGAAAGTTAACTTGTTTTTACAAATATATTTAATTTTACACATTTTTCAGGTCAGTTTTTTCTGATGGAATTAATTAATGATGAGTAATATGTCAATTTTAATATGTAAAAAGAATTGAGGGAATTTTAAAGTTTACATGCATTTGATAAACTGTTTTCATAGGTAAAAATTCTAGTCTCATCATGAAACAAAAGGCCTTTGCGTTTTTTCAACTAGTCTTGTGAATAAAATGCAGAAACACCTGCTACCTGAGGGGCATTATTGTATTTTGGACCAACTCCATCTGTGATAAACTGTTGATATTTTAATCAAGATGACTTCATGCTATAGGGAATTTGAATCTATTTGACTGAAGGTCTTCAGGACTATCTGTTATGCCATTGTGATAGAAAAAGTAATGTATTCAAGCCTCAAGTGGAGGAAAATAATGTTATTTCAGGAGAGCCCTCCTGATTATAGCAACCTAGTTATGCTGAAAGATCATAATTAAATTAGCCTATTGCTTTATCTTGCTTAGTGATTCAGACAGTTTTGGGGCTGGTAAGGTCCTTCGAAGTATGTTTAAACTATTCATTTTACAGATGAAAAAACTAAGATTATGAGGTTGCCTTTCTTGTCCCAGCTCATATGATATTTTAAGAAAAAAGTTAAGATGCAAATCCAATTTTCCTAACTTCTAATTCTGAGATCTTATGTACTTGACTTCCTGGAAAGTCTATCTAAAAATCATATCCAGCATGGAAATACAGATTTTGCTCAGTAGCCAATGGAAAATGTCAAATCGACAAAGCAAAGGCCAGACTCCTTTGCCTACTTGGAAGTACTGCCTACTTGGCAGTTCTGGTTCTGATTTTACCTTCAGCCTAGCAAACAAGGAGCTTCAGTTGGGTGTAAGGGTCCATTGACAAAAGTGAGGACCTCCATCCTTTCTTACTCACCACTACCTCATCCCTGGTGCAGGCACACACACAACCCCCACAGTCCTAATGTGAAATTTACAGCTAATCACTAATACTAATGGGCCTAAGAGAATGTCAGACAGGCTTAGACATCTTTCAGTCTTTTCTGCCTATTGAATATATGATGCTATTTTAATCACGTTGTTGAGATTTGATTCATTATTTCAGAGAAAAAGATGTAGAAAATATGGATAGAGGGACTACATAGCAGTTGTATATAGCAGATTGATTTTTTCAAAGCCAATCATGTGCATTGGGAGCTGTAAATTCATTAAACTAAACTTTAGTACCAGAACTTTATTTGCTTTTCTGCAGTTGTTTCAGTCTGTTAACAATTCAATCTGTGTAGTTTTGTAGTTATTGACCTTAGCCAAATCAAGGGAGAAAAGTTGATCTTTGCATTTGAAAAGACAGACATAAGAGATCAACACACCCAGAGTTTGATTCATTAGTAGCCACAAGATCACAACACCATGGTTTATGTAAAACAAATGTTCCTTGGAGAACATGCCAGTGTGTTTTTTGTTTGTTTTTTGTTTTATTTTTCTAAATTTGTTATTATTTTTTTAATTTGGAGGAAAATTGCTTAAAATTTTGTGTTGATTTCTGCTGCACAACAATGGGCAATGTTTATCCTCCATATATTTTTGGCTAATATTTTTTTCTGAACTTGTCACTACTTATTTCACATCTATCTCTCTTAGGTTCCTCTACTGCTTCCCACTAGGCAGCCAGTGGAGTCCCTTCTATTAAGAGTTCTATTAAGAGACTAGTTAATTAGTTTAATTGATCCTAGAGTTTTATTTTTCAAGAGACTCATATGGTCATCACTGAAGATTGTCCTTTTAGCTACTATATTGCTGTTTCACTTCCATTTCTATTCCCACTACTACAACTACTTTTTGGACAAGCCTCTACTTACGGACTGATTTCTTTCTTCTTTTTATTAAAGTATAGTTGATTTGCTATGTTGTATGTTTCAGGTGTACAACAGAGGGATTCAGTATTCTTATAGGTTATACTTCATTTAAATCTTTATAAAATAATGGCTTTTTCCACTATGCTGTACATTACATCCTTGTATCTCATTTATTTTACACCTGGTACTCTCTACCTCTTAATTCCCTTCTCATATCTTGCCGCTCCCCTCACCCCTCTCCTCACTGGTAGCTAATAGCTTGCTTTCTGTATCTATAAGTCTATTCTGTCTTATTATATTCCTCTGTTTTATTTTTCATTCCACATATAAATGAAAACAAACAGTATTTGTCTTTCTCTAACATATTTCACTAAGCATAATGTTTGTGTTCATAGTGTTGCAAATGGTAAGATTTCATTCATTTTGTATGGTTAAGGTTAGGGTTAGTAATATTCACTTTTATGTGTGAGTTTGTTGCCTGTATTCTAGGAGGGCAAAGTCAAGTGGGCCTTAGGAAGCATCACTATGAACAAAGTTAGTGGAGGTGATGGAATTTCAGCTGAACTATTTCAAATCCTAAAAGATAATGCTATGAAAGTGCTGCACTTAATATGCAGCAAATCCCTAGTGGCTCAGAGGTTAAAGTGTCTGTCTCCAATGCAGGAGACCTGGGTTCGACCCCTGGGTCGGGAAGATTCCCTGGAGAAGGAAATGGCAGTCCACTCCAGTATTCTTGCCTGGAGAATCCCATGGACGGAGAAGCTAGTAGGTTACAGTCCATGGGGTCACAAAGAGTCCGACACGACTGAGAAACTTCACCTTCACCCTCACCTTGGAAAACTTAGCTGTGGCCACAGGACTGGAAAAGGTCAATTTTCATTCCAATCCCAATAAAAGGCAATGCCAAAGAATGTTCAAACTACTGCACAATTGTACTCATCTCACATGCTAGCAAAGTAATGCTCAAAATTCTCCAAGCTAGGCTTCAACAGTACGTGAATCCAGAACTTGCAGATGTTCAAGCTAGATTTAGAAAAAGCAGAGGAACCAGAGATCAAATTGCCAACATCCTTTGGATCGTAGAAAAAGCAAGAGTTCCAGAAAAACATCCATTTCTGCTTCATTTACTACATTAAAGCCTTTGACTGTGTGGATCATAGCAAACTGTGGAACATTCTGAAGAGATTGGAATACTAGAGCACCTTACATGCCTCCTGGGAAATCTGTATGCAGATCAAGAAGCAACAATTAGAACCAGACAAGAAACAATGGACTGGTTCCAAATTGGGAAAGGGGTACATCAAGGCTGTATGTTGTCACTTTGCTTATTTAACTTATACAGAGTATATCATGCAAAATGCTAGACTAGATGAAACATAAGCTAGAATCAAGGTTTCTGGTAGAAATATCAATAACCACGGACAGGTAGATGACACCACCCTTATGGGAGAAAGTGAAAAAGAACTAAAGAGCCTCTTGATGACAGTGAAAGACAAGAGTAAAAAAAGATGACTCAAAACTCAACCTTCAAAAAATGAAGATCATGGCATCTGGTCCCATCACTTCATGGCAAATAGATGGGGGAACAATGGAAACAGTGAGAGATTTTATTTTCTTGGGCTCCAAAATCACTGCAGATGGTGACTGCAGCTTGAAATTAAAAGATGTTTACTCCTTGAAGGAAAAGCTATGACCAACCTAGACAGCATATTAAAAAGCAGAGACATTACTTTGCAAACAAAGGTCCATCTAGTCAAGGCTATGGTTTTTCTAGTAGTCATGAATGGATGTGAGAGTTGGACTATAAAGAAAGCTGAGCACCAAAGAATTGATGCTTTTGAACTGTGGTGTTGGAGAAGACTCTTGAGAGTCTCTTGGACAGAAAGGAGATCAAACTAGTCAATCCTAAAGAAAATCATTCCTGAATATTCACTGGAAGGACTGATGCTGAAGCTGAATTTTCAATACTTGGGCCACCTGATGTGAAGAACTGACTTATCTGAAAAGACCCTGGGCTTCCCTGGTGGCTCAAAGGTTAAAGCGTCTGCCTGCAATGCGGGAGACCTGGGTTCGATCCCTGGGTCGGGAAGATCCCCTGGAGAAGGAAATGGCAACCCACTCCAGTATCTTGCCTGGAAAATCCCATGGACTGAGGAGCCTGGTGGGCTGCAGTCCATGGGGTCACAAAGAGTTGGACATGACTGAGTGACTTTACCTGACTTTACCTTACTGCTGCTGGGAAAGATTAAAGGCAGGAGGAAGAGGACAGATTAAAGAATAAAGGCAGGAGGAAGGCAGGATTAAAGGGGACAACAAAGTATGAGATGGTTGGATGGCATCACTGACTCAATGAACGTGAGTTTGAGCAAGCTCTAGGAATTGGTGATGGACAAGGAAGTCTGGTGTGCTGTAGTCCATGGGGTCACAACTGATAGACTGAACTGAACTGATACATACAATGTCATCTTTATTCATTTATTTATTGATAGACACTTAGTTTGCTTCCATATCTTGGCTGATTTATTGTTTATATATCATAGATGTCTTTTACACATAGTAATTCACTTAATCTTCAGAATAAATCTGCAAGGTAGATATTTTGTTCTAATTTAACAGACCATGACATTGAGACCCAAATCACATAAATAATAAACAGTATCATCAAGTTTAAAGCCAATTCTGGCTCTAAAATTCATCTCTAAACCTCTGCATTCCACTTCTGCTTTTAGAATTTAAAACATTCTCATGCCAAGGAGGCAAACATATTTCATCAAAGTTTTCCTGTGGCTCTGAGAGCATATGTATTAGAGGTTTCTATCTCTCCATAATAATAAATCCACAGGCCTGTCCCACACATGTTAAAGAGGGAAACGATTATTTTGTGTGTAGCAACTTTTACAGTTTTGGGTGTTTTTTTTTTGGAACAGCTACAGCTTGTCAACATCTAGTAATAATAATCACATTTATCTAAATCACTCTGCTTGATATCTAAACATTTCAAAAATTTCAGAATCATGATTAATAGCTGCATTTTAATGTTGGTGAAGAAAGAATGAGTTAGAAGCAACATAATTTGTTTTTTATAAGACAGAAATCTAGCTAGACGAAAGCTCTTAATTTTTATTCAAACATGAAATCTTTAAAACTGTTGCAGACATCTGTTGTTTTTTAGAATCTTTCTCTCTCACCCATCTCTGCTTATTAGTATGATCAAACATAGTAATAATTTTTCCCTTTTTGAAAACAGACCAAGGTCAGGGATTCTTAATCAATTGTCCATGTGTTTGTGTGTTTTACAGATTCCTTGGAAATCTGCTGAACTTCTGAATTACTTCTCAGAATACTGGTTATAAATGTACAAAATGCTAGGCTTACAGAGAAAACTATTTAATTATTTGGAATTCCCTGGCAGTCCAGTGGTTAGGGCTCTGCACTTCTACTCTGGAAGGCACAGGTTTGATCCCTGGTTGGAGAACTGAGATACTGCAAGCTGTGTGGCCAGAAAAAAATAATGCTAATTATTAAAACATTTCCAAAACTCCAAAATCATGATATGTTAGCTTCTGGTCTTATTTTTGCTGACTTTGTAGAGCTTCTCCATCTTTGGCTGCAAAGAATATAATCAATCTGATTTCAGTGTTGACCATCTGGTGATGTCCATGTGTACAGTCTTCTCTTGTGTTGTTGGAAGAGGGTATTTGTTATGACCAGTGCATTTTCTTGGCAAAACTCTATTAGCCTTTGCCCTGCTTCATTCCGTATTCCAAGGCCAAATTTGCCTGTTAATACAGGTGTTTCTTAACTTCCTACTTTTGCCTTCCAGTCCCCTATAATGAAAAGGACATCTTTTGGGGGTGTTAATTCTATAAGGTCTTGTAGGTGTTCTTAGAATCATTCAATTTCACCTTCTTCAGCATTACTGGTTGGGGCATAGATTTGGATTACCATGATATTGAATGATTTGGCTTGGAGACAGAGATCACCCTGTCTTTTTTGAGACTGCCTTGAAGTACCACATTTTGGACACTTTTGTTGACTATTATGGCTATTTCTTTTCCTCTAAGGAATTCCTGCCCACAGTAGGAGATATAATGGTCATCTGAGTTAAATTCACCCATTCCAGTCCATTTTAGTTTGCTGATTCCTAAAATGTCAATGTTCACTCTTGCTATCTCCTATTTGACTACTTCAAATTTTCCTTGATTCATGGACTTAACATTCCAGGTTCCTAGGCAATATTGCTCTTCATAGCATCAGACTTTGCTTCTATCACCAGTGTCATCCACAGCTGGGTGTTATTTTTGCTTTGGTTCTATCTCTTCATTCTTTCTGGAGTTATTTCTCCAGTAGCATATTGGGTACCTAACAGCCTGTGGAGTTGATCTTTCAGAGTCCTATCTTTTTTGGCTTTTCATACTGTTCATGGAGTTCTGAAGGCAGGAATACTGAAGTGGTTTGCCATTCCCTTCTCCAATGGACCATATTTTGTTAGAACTCTCCACCATGACCTGTCAGTCATGGTGGCCCTGCACAAAATGGCTCGTAGTTGGATTGAATTAGACAAGGCTGTGCTCCATGTAGATTAATTAGTTTTCTGTGATGGTGGTTTTTAGTCTGTCTGCCCTCTGATGAAGAAGAATAAGAGGCTTCCTGATGGAAGAGACAGACTGAGGGGGACACTGGGTCTTGTTCTGATGGGTGGGCCATGCTCAGTAATCTTTAATCCAGTTTTCTATTGATGAATGGAGCTGTGTTCCCTCTCTGCTATTTACCTTGGGGTCAAAAACTATGGTGGAGGTAATGTAGATAATGGTGACCTCCCTCAAAAGATCTCAGGCATGTACTGCTACAGTCAGTGCCCTCAACCCTCAGCAGATTACCACCAAACCACGCCTTAGCCAGAGACTCTAGGACACCTACAGGCAAGTCTCTTGTGGGGTCACTGTTCTTTTTTCCTGGGTCCTGGTGCACAACTTTCTGTTGTGCCCTCCAAGAGTCTATTTCCCAGTCCTATGTAAGTTCTGGCAGCTCTCTAGTGGGGTTAATAGCGACCTCCTCCAAGATGGCTTATGCCATACCCAAGTCTGCTGCATCCAGAGATCCTGTGCCTACAGGCCGTGAGGAGATACCGCATGTCCAAGGTCAAAGATGGCCCAGCAAAATGGTAGGCACTGGAGTGGTGTCTGTGCAGTGCCAGAGCAACTCTTTGGAGATACTAGTTCACTGCTGTCCTGTGCCTCCACAAGAGATGCTCAAACACAGCTCTGTCTCAACTCTGTGGGTTCTTTAGGTCCTGGTGCACACAAGGTTTTTTTGAGCCCTCTGACCATCTCTGACCAGGATGGGATTCTAAACGTTTGATTCTAAACCTGAATTCACCCCTCCTAGCCTTTTGCTGGGACTACTCCTTTGCCCTTGGATGTTGGGTAACTCCTCAAAATCACTCTAGTGCCACCATCTTGCTGAGCTAATCTGATCTGATGCGTGGGATACCCTAAAGAGTCACTCCAGCACTGTACAGCCACTGCTCCAGTGCCTACCATCTTTCTGGGGCTTCTCTGACCTTGGACATGAGTTATGTCCTCATGTTCACTCCAGCGCCATGCAGCCACCTGTCCAGCACCATGCTGCCACTGCTGCTGAAATATCAGTAACCTCAGATATGTAGATGACATCATCCTTATGGCAGAAAGCGAAGAAGAACTAAAGAGCCTCTTGATGAAAGTGAAAGAGGAGAGTGAAAAAGTTGGCTTAAGAATCAACATTCAGAAAACTAAGATCATGGCATCTGGTCCCATCATTTCATGGCAAATAGTTGGGGAAACAGTAGCTGACTTTATTTTTCTGGGCTCCAAAATCACTGTAGATGGTGACTGCAGCCATGAAAGTAAAAAATGTTTGCTCCTTGGAAGAAAAGTTATGACCAACCCAGACAGCACATTAAAAAGCAGAAGAATTGCTTTGCCAAAAAAGATCCATATAGTCAAAGCTATGGTTTTTTCCAGTAGTCATGTATGGATGTGAAAGATGGATTGTAAAGAAAGCCGCACAACAAATAGTTAATGCTTTTGAACTGTGGTGTTGGAGAAGACTCTTTGAGAGTCCGCTGAACTTCAAGGAGATCCAACCAGTCCATCCTAAAGGAAATCAGTCCTGAATATTCATTGGAAGGATTGATGCCGAAGCTGAAGCTCTAATACTTTGGCCACCTAATGCAAAAAGCTGACTCATTTGGAAAGACCCTGATGCTGGGAAAGATTGAGGGCAGGAGGAGAAAGGGTCAACAGAGGATGAGATGGTTGGATGGCATCACAGAGTGAATGGACATGAGTTTGAGTATTCTTTCAACTTTTATACACACGTTAAAATACCAGATTTGAACATATTTAAATATATTTGCTCAGGTAATTTTTTAAATTAATTACATAATAAAAGTTTTATTAAAGTATAGTTGATTTACAATGCTTCATGTATAAAACAATGTGACTGTTACACACACACACACACACACATATATATATGCATATCTTATTTTTAAGATTCTTTTCCTTTATATGTTATTATAAGGTATTAAATATTATTGAATATTATTCCATAGGTCTTATTGGTCATCTATTTCATATATGGTAGTTTGTATCTGCTAATTCCAATTTTTTATCTTCTCCTCCATTTTTCTCTTTGATAATCATGTTTGTTTTCTGCATCCTTGAATCAGTTTCTATTTTATCAGTATGTTCATTGGTATCATTTTTTTTTTAGATTTCACCTAGAAATAATATCATATGATATTTATCTTGTCTGACCTCACTTAGTATCATAATCCCCAGGCCCATTCATGTTGCTGCAAGCAGCATTATTTTGTTTTTATGGCCAAGTAGTATTCCATTATAATTTATTATATATGTATTTACATTTATATATTCTTTATTCATTTATCTGTCAATGATTACTTCTACATCTTGGCTATTATAAATAGCATTACAATAAATATTGGAGTACATATATTTTTTTCAAATTAGAGCTTTTCTCCAATATATGCCCAAGAGTGGGATTGCATGATCATAGAAAGTGAACGTGAAAGTGAAAGTGAAGTTGCTCAGTCGTGTCCGACTCTTTGTGATCCCATAGATTGTAGCCTACCAGGCTCCTCTGTCCAGGCAATAGTACTGGACTGGATCACCATTCCCTTCTCCAAGGGGTCTTACCGACCTGGGGATCAAACCCAGGTCTCCCACATTGTAGACAGACACTTTACTGTCTGAGCCACCAGGGAAGTCCTACATGATCATATGGCAACTCTATTTTCAGTATTTTAAGGAACCTCCACAGTTTTCCATACTGGCTGCCTAACTTATATTCCCATCAAGAGTAAAGTGTTCCCTTTTCTCCACAACCTCTCCAGCTTTTATTATTTGTTGAATTTTCAATGATGGCCATTCTGACCAATATGAGGTTCATTTTTATTTTTATATTATTTTAATTATTCGTAGAACACATATGTACAGCTGTTATATCTTTTATGATGATCAAAGTTTAAATGGTGCTGCCTGTTGTTCATGACCTTAACTAAGCCTATTCTTAATGTCTTTAAGGACAAGCATTAGTCATCCCATATCTCTGAGACCATTGAAGATCTATACTATGTGAGATTTGAATGTTATTATGTTTATTATAATAAAAACAATGCTGATGAGCAGTTAGCCCAATAACTCCACCTAAATGAAAAGTGCTATTTCTGTGATAGCCTACCATGCTGCTATTGGGATACATTTTAAGAAATGAACTGGAAGTCTTATCTCGATCAGTTAGATCTAATCAACTAAACTTTTA